>VDFB02294061.1:0-10016 GCA_007258455.2 Sequoia sempervirens
AATGTAGATGGAATCTGAGGGAGGGCGTATAAAGTGGCATGGTGAGGAAGACTTAAGGAGCTAAGTCAAGCCATATGATATGGACAAAATGTGTTGAAATTGTTTTTGCAAGTAAGAGGCCAGACCTATGTGTATGAGAGGCAAAGAGTTAAACAAAGGAGAGGCAGAGTAGTTGCCCTAAAATTTGTAATTGTTATTTTTCATGAAGTCGAATAAAGATATTTGATTGTTTTTGAATTGGTGTTTATAGTCATGCAGTTGTAAATTGATTTAAAATTGACACAATAATTTGTCACTTTTGGTTTAATCATTTTTTGAGTCAGTTGTAATCTAAAATTTGGGAGTTTTATGAAAGAGTTGTATTTTCTTCTTCATCACAATTTTTTATTTAAAATGGTTTTTAAACCAGTCTCAATAATGTGGCCTAATATACGGTGCCACAACATACAAGTATTTTCATACTTTTCAGTTACATCGGTAGAGTTAACAACAATAGTGGCTTCAAGCCTAAACATAGTCCCCTTCCTTGTCCCTCTTGCTATCACCAAATTTCCTCTTACCTATCTACAACCGTGCTTATCAAATGCTCATGTGGACAGACTGCACCACAATTGAATATGCATGCAGCAAATTGAATTTGAAAGAGGCCAAATCATGTAAGGGAAATAATTTTATATACTTGATATTTTATGTAGAATATAGAGTGAAGTTAGCAAAGGGTCGAGGATGTTGAGCCAAAAGATTGGAGTAGTAAATGAAGTGCCATGTGTGAGCTGTAGAAAGAAATTGTAAAGATCACGCCCTTCTAAAAATAGAGGACAAAGTGCTAATGGGTTTAGAAGTTGTGTAGGAGATTAAAGAAGGATTGGAGGAATGTGAAAACATAGAATTAATGTTGCACATATTAATGTAGATGGAATCTAAGGGACGGTGTATAAAGTGGCATGGTGAAGAAGACTTAAGGAGCTGAGTCGAGCCATATGATATGGAAAAAATGTGTTGAAATTGTTTTTGCATGTAAGAGGCCAAACCTATGTGTATGAGAGGAAAATAGTTAAACAAAGGAGAGGCAGAGTAGTTGCCCTAAAATTTGTAATTGTTATTTTTCATGAAGTCGAATAAAGATATTTGATTGTTTTTGAATTGGTGTTTATAGTCATGCAGTTGTAAATCGATTTAAAATTGACACAATAATTTTTTAATTTTGGTTTAATCATTTTTTAAGTTAGTTGTAATATGAAATTTGGGAGTTGTATGAGAGAGTTGTCTTTTCTTCTTCATCACAAATTTTTATTTAAGATGGTTTTTAAACCAGTCTCAATAGTGTGGCCTAATCTACGATGCCACAACATACAAGTATTTTCATACTTTTCAGTTACATCGGCAGAGTTAACCAAACAGTAATGGCTTCAAGCCTAAGCATAGTCCCCTTCCTTGTCCCTCTTTCTATCACCAAATTTCCTCTTACCAATCTACAACCATGCTTATCAAATGTTACATGCAATCCCAAATCATTCAACTTAGAAACCAAAATCATTTTTTTTTGCTAATCCTTGGATATGCAAAACATCAGAGAGGGTTTTTAACCTCCCATCACTGAACACAATTGAATCTTACCCCTTTCGATAATAGGACATGAAGAGTTATCACTAAGGTAGACTTCGCCTCCATCATATTTCCATGCTTGGAAAACCACTCTGTATGAGTCATATGATACAAGCATCCTAAAACAATTAACCAATGTTCATATCGTCATAATATGAAGAGAAGAACCTAAGTTTGAGGACTTCTCTATGGAGGAATCAATTTGTTTCTTTGGATTTCTACATTCCTTCTTCAGATGTCCTCTTTTTCCACAGTTCTAGTATTTCACTTTGTTCTTCTTCCTAGGAGTTTTAGTTCTGCACTTAGACTTGTTCTTAGGCACATTCTTATCTCCTTTAGACCCTCTTTCTTTGGGTCTTCCCCTGATATTGAGAGCATCACCCAAACTATCCATAGTCTTTTTCCTCATTTCTTGTGACAATAGACTTGCTACAAGAGCATCAATCTTTGGATCTTTGATGTTAGCAATGATAGAAAGAAAAAAATTATCCCATGATTCAAGTAAAGAACAAAGAAGCATAATGCATTTATCTTCTTGAACATTAACATCTATAGAGGCTAGTTGACTCAAAATCAAATTAAATAAATTTAAATGATTAGCTATCAAGATTCACCTTCCTTCATCTTAAGAGAAAATAACTTCCATTTCAAGTAGAGTTTATTTACTAGACTTTTTGCATGGTAGATCTCACCTATTCAGTTCCACAAAGCATGTGTAGTATTTTACTTTGACACTTTTAGGAGAACATAATCAGACAGACACAATCTAATAGTACCACGTGCCTTCTTATCTATCTTCTCCCAATCTTCATTATTCATTTTTTTGATTTCTTTTCATTTTTTATAGCCACCCATTGATCTCATTCTTCAAAGACATCTTCCATTTTCAGCTTCCACAACTCATATCCCACTCTGTTATATTTTTCTATGTCCAAATGAGAAGAAGTTGCGGCCATGGTTTCAACATAAAAATTACAAACAATAGATCAACCAAACTCCCACTATAGCTCAAAAAGCCTTTGTTCTACCACCCAAGATATAGAACTAACCAAACTCTAATACCAAATGTTTGAAAATGAAAGGTGAACAACAATAATAGAAGCTTAAATCAACTGTGAATAATATCTAATTTAGTGTTTACCATATGTAGTTTATATCGGCAATGACAATGAAAGAATAGAACAAAAGACTAAACATCAAACATAGTGTTTAACATGGAGAAACCCTTTCGAGAAAAAAAACTCCACCAAAGAAGATATGAATAGCTTGTATTATCAACAAAATGTGATTACAATACATCCACTCTAACTCTTCTTTAGCCTTCAATCCGACAACATAACCCTTGCAAAGAAAACTTGAAAAAAAACATTGCCATCTCCACTTTCAAGCATTTGTTATATAGAATAATGCAACCCATGAAGAATGACATCCAAATTAGATAAATCCTCATGCCACCTCCTTGGAATCAGCAATTATAACTCATAATGACCTCTTACCGATGCTCTTGCAACTCTGTCATAGGGCATCTTCCATGCATGGGTACCTAGGGACGAATATAGCAAAGATATCATCATAGATGTTGTCATAGTCATCATAGAATCTTATGACAGCTGGCATAGCTTCCATAGATGCTCTTACAACTTATGACGGTTGTCATTACATGTCATAATGTCAGATTCTCAAGGTGGACGTCTAGAATTTCCATATTAACCATTTCACCATTACCGTGACAACTATTTAGTAAAAGTAACAGAATAAGTCCCTACTGGTAAAACGGTAATTACCAAGGCTAATAAAAAATTAATTATCACTATTGGTGAAACCTTCCATCCCTTATGAGTGAATTACAAACAATATTAGGAGTAATTAAATTACATGATATTTACAAGGTTGATGGCACCTTTATCCCAACAATACATATAAATATGACCACACATGTTTGGTGACTCTAAATGAGTATTTCACTCTTACATCCTTTCTTAACATGTACTTAGTTCAACAATGAGAGGTAATTTTTTTCCAATTTAAAAATAGATTGAATATTGACTATTTTTGCATGTGAGTGAGGTGATATTTGGTTTGGTGATATGACACAATTTGAAAGTTGGTAATAATAGCCAACATTCATTAATTATAGTAATGCTCAGGAAAATATAAATAGAACACATTGAGATGGAAGTGGTGTTGAAAAGAGTTAATTTATATGACAAAATAAGAAACGTTACCTACAGGTTGATGCTAAATCATTTTAATTAGAATATAATACTCAATTTTTTTGTGGTTGTAATATATTTACATCCAATTTTACAGTCATAATAGATACTAAACCATTTTAACCAAATAATACTTGGATTTCTTGTGATTATAATACATTTATATCAAATCCTACAATCATGATAAGATAAAAGCAAAAACCCACATACATAAAAGTCTAAAAATAAACTCTACATGATTTTTGATATTTTACATCTAATAAATTATTAAGCTACCCTAACTTTCAGAAAAACGAAAACAGTTTACTTTTTCGAAAATTTATAGGAAAAATATCTAATGAACCGTCACACTCTGAATTAGAAAGACAGAAAATCCCGTCACACTGTGAATTAGAAAGACAGAAAAACGTTTAAAACAGAGAAATGACTAATTGTAAACTCAGAAAAAACCAGTTAAAACTGCCCCCAAATCGCAAAAAATTGCCCGAAATCTTCCCAAAACCGAGATCGAAAAGTTCAGTCGTGACGAATCACTTGAGGAGCTTAAAGGACACGACATAGAAGCCTCGTGTAACGTTTTACGACATTGCCTTTTTCCTTCCACCGCTACTGCATTGATTTTTCCCGTAGTAGCTTTTGCTTTCTTCCTTTTTCTCTGTCACATGTCTGCGTTAATGCTGGGACAGGGAATAGGATAGTTCATCTGTAAGCACGAGACATCCATTTATAGATCCTACTCAACTGGTTTTTTGTAATGTTTTCTGGCTTTTCCATTGAATGCTTGTCCTTGAGCTTTTATCGGATGGTGATTGAGTTTCATAAGATCTCTATATAAAACTGCATCGTTTGAGTTTCAGTGTTATATATTAACCTCGCTTAGAAAGAGCTATCAAGGAAAAAGAAACAGGCATGGCAAGTGCAATTGCTGAAAGACTTCGTTGGTTTGAGCAAAATCTCTTGTTAAGTTCGTTGTTTTTAACACTGGGTCTTTTGCTATTCATTCGTCTGGTTCTTGACATTTTCATTTTCTTTTTGCCATTGTTGTTATCCACCTCCCTCCTCGTTGTTGTACTTCATAACTGTGGATTTTCTTGTTCTTATCATTGTATAACTGTGGATGATTATGACAGAAAGGAGAGCTTTATGATTGAGTCACAAACAAAAACAACAGGAGAAGGAAACTGGGCAATGATTAATGCTTTAAAAGAAATTATATTTGAAGATTTCACGTATATGAGCAGTGACAACCCTAATGATGTGGAAGAGGAAGTAATGCCAAAGTTTGTGGGCAATCATATAGATGAACCCTCAGGAGGTAGATCAGAATTAGTGGGCAGTGTTATAATTTCTAGAAGTGATGAGAAAATTATTAGAGCAGTTATGAACGTTGATGGTGAAGAAGTTGTGGTCATGAATGGAATTAAAGATGTGGCTCTACCTGCATTACTTTATATTAGATGATAATGAATTTGAAGATCTACAAGAATTTGAGGTTCTGTATATATGGGGAATTTGGAATCGAAAGTGATAAAAACAGGAAGTCTATAAGGTGGAGAATGAGTTAATTTATCATACCATATTTCTTTATTACAGAGATATGGATCATGTTTGGTTAAATGATTGTATTTTACAAAATGTATCTTCTGTAAATTGTAGAATCATCTCTCTGGGGAATAACATTGTAATTATTCTAATTTCTAGTACTACTATTCTAGAATTGAGCAAACTGATTTAATCGAGTGATTATCATATTTTGAAGTTTTGATGGTTACTAGAATTTTAAATAATTGTCTATTTTGTTTTAGAACTATTAGTCTTAATTCTCTAATCTTGCTATTGTTTTCAATGTTGTTACATGAGGAAAGTTAGTCTTACCAGTCACAGTGCAAATGAAAGATGTTGGCATTATTTGGATTTCCTTAATTAGTTTTGGAAATTTGCTCATTAATATGACAGGGTATGAAGAAAATGTTTTGCATGTTTTCTCTTAGTATAGATCTTCCTCTATTGTGGTTTTATGGTGGGATTTCAGGAATTATTTTTATGGAGTAGAAGTCTTATGAGAAAAAAAAACTAAAGAATTAATTAGAATCTTTTTTAATAAATAGGAACTCTTACTTTTTAGATTGTGATTTTAAGCAGGTGCATTGGGATGGAGCTAAAAATTTCTCTCACCAGCTTAGGAAATTTTCTGCTATTTATCAATCATCTAGAATTTTCAGATTTCTACTAGTTAATATTTTATCACTTTATCTTTATATACTTTGTTAAATTGAATAATATAAAATAATAAAAATCATAAGACAATCACTATCCATTGATTTTGGAGCTTAAATTGCATTACAAAACTCATAGGACCACCTCTTTAATATGCTCCTAATAAATCTCAGTAACACTCACTGATTTTTTTAGGAAGCTTTTTTCTATGGGACTACAACTTAAGTATATCTTGTATTAGGAAATTTCATAGTTGCCGCAAGACTAGTACTGGTACTGCTACGGGAGACTGGTACCAGTACCAGTACGGCATTTTTTTGAAAATAGGAGACGGGGGTACTTGGAGATGCCATTTTTTTTAATATAAAAATTAATAATATATAGAAAATCTGAAAATATAATGACATTGAACTTTCAAAACAATAGCAGTAGTAAAGTTTACATAATCATAGTTCCAACTTCTAAGTTCACATTTGACATTTCACATTACATATTCGATTACATATTGAAATTCAAAAATATTGATAGTTCGATTGGCTGATATGCAAACAAAAAACAAAAATCAGAAATCTATCTGATATCTGAATCTCATATCATCTACACCACATCAATATCATCCATGTCAAGGTCCTCAGCTATGATGCTCTCCAAATACTCATCACTCTCTAACTCAGGTTCCTCTGCTGGTAGTAGAACTGGGGGTAAATCAATAAGGCCATCTGGTTCAACCACTTCATCCACTATGGCTGCAACATCTTCATTAGGTGAAATTTGGTCCCATTTTGCTGAAGGACCCTCATTGTATGTAGGATCTACATGAGAGAGAAGGCGAAGTGAGCTATGAATGTACACCAGGTTCTCTGCTTTCTTTGACCCCAATCGGTTCCTTTTTAGTGAATGAATAAAACCATAAGTACTCCAATTTCTCTCACAAGATGAAGAGCTAGCTACTTGTGAGAGTAATCTTATTGCAAATGATTGCAATTCAGGTGTTTCACCTCCATGGTTCCACCACCACTCTATAGGGTCTTTCTTTGCTCGCATATCATATAAAGCTTCCACAGAAGAAAAGTCACCATGACCACGTGAAAACTTATTCCATTGACTCCTTATAATTGATGCTTCCTCACCTCGGCCATATATCTTTTTTATTGCAGCCCAAAACCCCTTCATTACCTCTCTATCCTCATATGGAGCCCTCTTATTGGTCTCTTCTATATTATGCCATTTAGGATTTAAGGCATAGGCAGCACAATGAAGAGGTGTGTTAAGTTTGTTCCATCTTCCATGTAACTTACCTTCTATCAAAGGATATAGTGAAGGATCTTTTGCATCTGTTATTTGCTTAATTCTTTCGCACATGGAATCTATTTCTTCATAAATTTCCCCCAAACATGGCTTGTCTGAATCTGCAAATTTGATCACCTCACATATGGGCTGAATAAAGTCCACAACAAATTTAACATCAGCCCAAAAACGGTCATCAAGGATCATACCTCTCACCTCAACTGCATCATTTGATGTAGATTGCCTCCAAGCTGCCCATGCATCACTAACAACCGTGGAACACAAAGCACCTTTCACTTCACAAAGACGGTGAAGAAGAATAAAATAAGAAGCAAACCTTGTATCAGCTGGTTTGAGAAGCTCCACCTTGGCAAATTTTCGATAAATAGCTTGTGTTTGGTGATGGTTGCATATAAACATTTGAATTTTTCTGCCCTTTTCTATGAGAGCTGAAACCCACTCAAACTTGCCAATATCTTTGAGTGCATTATTCAACGAATGTACACAACATGGTGTCCAAACTATATGCTTATATTTCTTTTGCACCAACATGCCTGCTGCTTTACAAACAGGGGCAGCATCTGTAACAATTTGGACTACATTTGATGCCCCTACCTCCTCAATGCCGTCACATAGCTGGCTATAAAGATACTCTGCATTTTTTTCATGCCCCGAACAATCCAATGCCTTCAAAAAATAAGGCCCTTTGCTGCATGTTACCATGATATTAAGTAGTGGACGGTTTCTAGTATCCGTCCACCCATCCATCACAATGCTGCATCCTTCAGAAATCCACACTCTTTTCAATGGTGCAGTTTGTTGCTCTAATCGAATTTTTTCTTTATCAATTAGAGTAGTGCGAAGCTTTTCATACATAGGTGGTCTATATCCAGCTGGTGCATTGCTGATTGCTTGGATCATCTCTGTATAGAAAGGTGATCGAGCAACATTAAATGGTATTCCATTGGCATAAAAGAAGCGTGCAATTGCTGCATCAACCGCTTCTCGACCTTGCACATCAAATAATCTGCCAATGGGGTTTGAGCTACCAATGTGTGGCCTCTTGTGAGAACTTTCTGCTGCTACATCTCTTGAAGACACATCCACCTCTGCCTCTCTATTGATATTCTGATTTTGATTTGCAGCAGTGTTTGTTGAAGCGTGAGAGCTCATATTAGAAACTTTACCATTAGCCCTTTCTTCATCCCTCACAGCGTCATATCGTTCCACCTCATTTATACAAGGATCAACACCTTTTCCAGGTAGGTGAAGAAAATGAGCCCTCACTCTCGTGTAAGTACCTTGCCATGCCATTGGGCATAATTTGCATGAGATTGTGGCTGTTCCACCTGAACCCTTCGGCCCCTTAACACGATCAACATACTTCCACAACGGATACAAGCCTTGTTTGTTTCCCCCACTCGACATCTTGATTCAATGATTCAGATTCTACACAAAAAGAAAAACAAAAAAACATTATGATTAGAAATCAAATGACTGTAGCTAAAGTTATGAAAAAGGAAACAAAAAAAAATTTGAAATGGTTGTAGCCTGTAGTTAACAGGGGCAATGCCATTGTGGAGATTACTGGTGAATAAAATATTAAAATGGCAGGCATGATGAGTTGATGACTGCCCTGTAGCCTCAAAGGCATTAAATTTTTTCTTTATTCTCTATTTTTTCTTAAATTTTTGGTGCCCTGTAGATCGATAACTGAAGTCTCAAGTCTGATATTGATCACCATTCACTGATTTCCTCAAGACATATTGTTTAAAATCATCATGGCTGGCCACGATTTTAACAGGGGCAATGCCCTTGTGGAGACTACTGGTGATTGAGGTAATATTAAATAATAAAAAAATGGAAAACCTTCCCTGGCTCGCCATTAGAGTCTTAAACTCTTAAACTATTAAAAAAATTTAAAAAACGAAAAGTAAAAGTTTGTAAAACATACCTGATACCCGACTCTTAGACCCAATGACGATTTTGATTCTTTGAATTTTCAATGCTTCAGAGTTTAAAGTTTTGTCTCTCGTCGCCCTCTTCCTTAGTCGCCTGCTAAAGTGTCGTTATCCACCTCCCTATTTTTTAAAAATATTAACTTTTTGTGCCTTAGATGCGTGATTTCTGACGGGAGACGCGGGAGACCTTGCGAGAGACGGCATTTTTAGGTTTCAGAGACGTGGGAGACGGCGGGAAACGTCTTGAAAGTCTCCAGATGTGAAATGGAGTCTCCGGGTGCGGGTGCGGTGTCTGAGACACGTTTCCGTCTCCGAGACGCGTCTCAGAGGGGGGAGACGCGTCTCCCGGTAACTATGGGAAATTTTCTCCACTTGTCAACCATCTAGAATTTTTAGATTCTTGCTACTTAATTTTTTATTACTTAACATTTATATACTTTGTTGAATTGAATATATAAAATAATTAGATTCATAAGACCACCAGCTTCCATTGATTTTGCAACTTAAACTCTTAATTTAACTACACTACAAAATTCATGGGACCACTTGCTTTAAAATATTCCTAATAAATCTCAGCAATACCCATTGATTTGTTTTAGAAAGCATTTGTATATATGGGATTGAGCTCAACTATATCTTGTATTAAGACTTTAAGCTCAATTTGAGCTACAAAATTTATGAGACCATTGGCTTCAAAATATTCCTAATAAATCTATCTATAGGATTGAACTTT
>VDFB02294063.1:0-93553 GCA_007258455.2 Sequoia sempervirens
GAGCCTTGAGAGTCTATGCTATGATTGGCGAGGAAATCAGTAGATTAATTTCCTTCCCTTGAAATGGGAAATCTTTGATATATTAAAAGAAGAAGCAAACGTGCTTCTTATAGATTACAAAATATAGATGTTTCTAAAAAAAAGTTTCTAAAATAGAAACATGATCGAAGAAAAGAATAGAAACAAATCTAAACTAATAAATTACAATAATACAATATATTGATCATTAAATAATCTAAATATTATTTTAATACCCTCCCTTAATGGTCAATCTATCAACTACACCAAGATGCCCCCTAAATTTGACAAACTTATCCGGGCTCAGAAACTTGGTGAGAATATCAGCAACTTGGTCCTCTGTCAGAACATACTGCAATACCATTGATCCATCTTCGACAAGCTGGCGGATGAAATGACAATGAAGTTCAACATGCTTTTTCCTTTCATGGAAGATTGGATTTTTGGTGAGTTTCAGCACCCCTTGATTGTTACAGTACAAGGGAGAAGGCCTTGCTTGAGACGTTTGCATGTCAGAAAGCATCGTTCGAAGCCAAAATGCTTCACAAGTTGCTTTAACAGTTCCCTAATATTCAACTTTAGTCGAGGAAAGAGCCACTGCTTGCTGCTTCTTGCTGGTCCATGTAACTGCACCTATACCCAAACTGAATACATAACCTGAAGTAGATTTTTTGTCATCAACAAAACCTGCCCAATCTAAGTCTGTATAGCCAATCAACTTATGATCTTGGCACCTTCCATACAGAATGCCAAAGTCGGAAGTTTCTTTCACATGCTTCGCTGGAAACCAATGTTCAACTTTAGGGGCTGTCATGAAGCAAGAGATGTAGCTCACTGCAAAATTGAGGCCAGGTCTAGTAGCAGTGAGATAAATGAGGCTGCCTACTAGTTGCTTGAATGCTGATTCATTTTGCATAGGCGAATCTGAAAACCATGATCAACAAGGTACTTATCAATTTTCATGTACCATGCCTATGGAGCTTGTTTAAGGCCATAGAGTGCTTTCACGAGTCTACAAACTTGTTATTCTTTACCAGCAACCTTGAAACTAAGAGGTGGCGACATATAGACTTCTTCCTATAGATCACCATTGAGAAACACACTCTTGATGTCCATTTGATGGAGAAACTGGAACTATCTCCTCTACAAAAGAAACTCAAGAGAAAGCTACTGTTGAGGTAACCCGCCACACAATTTGAAGTCAAGAATTCTAAAATAGGTTGCACCCTCAAAATAGAAGGTGAAAGGCATCCCCACATGTGTGCCTAGAGAAAGAAAGTGCCTTTGAGCTGCAAAGAGAACTTTCCATAGGACACAATTAGAATTTTTAGTGGCTCTCCCATGTAAGAAACAACTAGTACATTAGTGACTATGAGCAAGGAAAAGTGAAAAGGGGAACCCTCATAAGTGCAAAGAAAGAAGAAGACCCAAAATTTCTGTGCACCATCTCCAATCATATCTCCTCCTTAAGAATTGGTTCACTATTCTTGACACAAAGGAATAAGGCACAAGTAGAGAGATGGAAATAAAAGAAGAATTGGGAGCCATCATGCAATGGAAGGGGTGGTGGTGAAAGTTGCTAAATGATATATGATGTGGAAAATCATGTAGGGAAGGCCTAGATCATGAGTGCCATCATGCAATTGATAAATAGCAACAAGATATCCTTTGATAATATCATAGGCATATTGCCCGCCTTAGTTCAAGACAAGATCATCACATGTAGGGAAGTAAGGCAAAAGAAGGCCACATATAAAGCAACGAAAAAGGTGATTCCAAGAATAGCCCAAGAATAAGGTGATGAAGGCCTAGCTTGTTGGTGATGAGTGGTGTTGTTTCATGCCCACCTAGGTTCAAGCCCCTACAAGTTTGGTGAGCTTGTGAGCCTTGTGTCCCTATTCGGCTGCCACACTTGTGAGCTTGGACCATTGGTTGTTAGGGGACGAGCCTCCCCATTTGTGGTCCCATTGGTTGGGCCTAAATAATGCCCAAGTTTGAGGAAGAAGGTGCGTTAACACTCTCAACTTATCAATTAGGAAAAAAAAGAATAGCTCGAAAGTAAAATATAACCATAGTATAGGTCTAAGAGTAGTATGACTTATTCAAGAGGGGTGAACCAGGGCATTATAATGTCCTTAGAAGAAGAAAATAAGAAAGTGCAAGTCCTCAAGAAGGAAGAGAGATGCCGCAAGGTGAAGTAGGAAGCCACATTTAAATAATAGGTTGATAAATTATAGAGTCAAAGAGAGGAGTTTGAGGCTAAGATGAAAAATGATAGAGTTGAAGAAAGTGAGAAAGAAAGGGAGATTATCAAGAAATAGATTTGTTGATGTGATTTTTGTGACCTCACCAACCAGGTAGAACAAAGTTTCCAAATGGATACCCTATTCTCTCTTGAACAAAGTATTCAGCGTGCTAAGATTGCAAGTGAGATCACGCTTTCAACCCCAAGGTTCTTTAAATGCGAATAGGCTCAGTTTGGTTGATGTGTGTATGCTGTGTACTCACGAGGGGACTTACGTAGTTGTTCAAATGCGTGTAGTAACGACCAATATGTGCTTTTGAAGGGGATTTTTGCGCGAATGATTTGGCTTTACAATGCAAGTTTCCTAAAATTAACCAAGATTATGCGGAAATTGAATGGTTGCAGAGATTTCTAAAATTTTAAGTTTTAATCTAAATGCAAATGAATGTTATGCTTAACTTGAATGAACTTCGGACAAACCTTGCCTAGCCTCCCTTAGGACAGCTTCAACAAAGCAAGTGCAATCTTCAAAGGGTGAAAATGATGTTCAAATCACAATCCAATGATGCAATTACCATCACAGCGATGCATAACTACACATGAATTTCGATCGAAGTTAAGTGCAAAATGTTCCAGTTGACCACGCAAGACGAGCTTACCATCAGTAAGAACGTTAGTGGTATGGATAAAAGAAATTCACTTATGTCAAGCATAAACATCCATGTCTAAATACTAGCATGAGATTAAGTCCTAATTGAAGTCAAAGGAATAAGAAACCTCACGAACTATTCCAAACAAAGTTGAAATTCACCATCAATGAAAAGCTTTATTAAGAATAGTCTTTTGTGACAATCTCTTACAAAATTCTCAAAGGGAGAATTCCCCTTCTTCTTCAACAATGCAAATGAGAAACTACTCTAACTTAAAAGCTTCTACTCTCTATTCTGCTTCACTAATTGCTCTCTACTCTCTGATTCTATGACTACTAGAGTACAAATGAGGGGGACTCCCCCTTATATAGCTGGCCTGTTTCAACCGACGGCCCAGATCGAATTACAATGGAGGGCTCAGATTGAGCCACCTCAGCCCTAGACAAGCTTTGCCCTAAAAACCGCCAGAAGGTGGAGGAGTGGCGTCATAAATGCTCCTAAAAATAGCAGATTCCTCCTTTGACCAGTATGAGCAATTAATGCCCACTAACCTTCTAGAAGATTCTCGTCCACGACCCGGATTCCTTTGCTCTTCTCTCGGACCGCGTATGCCATGAATCGCGCCAGCACTGCGTCGACCTCTTCTTCAGAAATTGATGGAGTGAGATTCAGCTGATACTCCAAGATGGCTACCATTTGCTCGTGCTTCTCACAAGATTTTTCCCAAGTCTCCATAGAATCCTGCGTGCTCTGAATGATTGTTGAAAACGTGGAGATGTTTTCAAAATCCAACTGGGAAAATGTCCTCATCTCTGTAAAGAATGGCTGCAACCTTGCCCTTAGTCCTTCTGCATCAACCTCTTCATGCGCAAGCCTTCTTGCGAATACTGCCTCCAAAGTGTTAAGAATACTCTCATGAATATTCCTCATAGCCTTTCTGATCCTGGAGGACTCCATTGCTGCAGTGTCAAAGAAACTCTTCCCAGTGAACGCTGCTGAATGCCACCCACGGAAATCATACCTATCACCTGCTTGAATTACCCCTTCATTCACCAGAGTTTGCGTGGGAACACGCATCAAAACAGCAAGACGTGGGATAGTTTTGTCTTGAAAGATGTGGGTATCTCCCCAAGCTTGCTCAACATCATCCAAGCGTGAAAGAATACCAGAAACATTTTGAAATGCTGAGGCAAGATCCGCCATAAACTTTTCAGCCTCAGCACGGACACCATTTACCCACTTATCTCCTTCTCGCACAGCCCTCTTCACTTCTTCAAGGCCGCTGATCGGCTCACGTGGCAATTCTGATGGAAGCTCTGCCGCTGGATTACCTTGAGCAACAGGATGTGCGAGATTTTGCACATACTCAACCAACGCCTTGTGCTCTTTCTTCAACCTCTTATACTTTCCTTCCTTCTTCACCAGCCTATCTTTCAATGCTTGAAACGAACTTTCAGCTTCTTCCACCACCTGTGCTCCAGAAGGACGTCCCAATTCGACTGTGGTGATTGTGTACTTCTCCGGCATTGCATCACTCAAGTCATGATCTTCCCTTGGGGCAGCGATATGAAGGCTGCGAGAACCGGCCTCATTTGTTTCCATCCTTGTATATTTTCTTGCCCTCTTCCGCTTAGGCGACTTGCTTGTTCTGTTTAAGAGTTCTTCCATTTCAAGTGCTAGGTCGGCGTCATCATCTTGGTCCCTTCTGATTGCCTGTGAAAGCCAATTTCGTTGAATATCATAAATAATCAGGGGCTGCTCCTCAGTTGCTTCCACTTCTCGAACTTCTTCCCGAGCAGTATTTGTTGGAGGCTCAATTATCTCGACCTCTTGATCACTTCCCTCATGAGTCCCAGCATCTTCTTCTCCGAAGGAAAAGTCAAAGTGGGTTTCCATATCCGATTCTTCCCCTTCATCCCGCTTACTGGCAGCTTCAGGATCATTGACGCTCTGAGTATCTATTTCTTTTGGTATTGGCTGGTTGACTTCTCCAACTTCCGGCTCCTCATTTCTCGGAGCTCTCTGACTAGCAAACAATGAAACTTCACGCCTACTGGAAGAATGAGATACCAGCTGAGTGGACGCTGTATCCTCTGACCCCTGCGGCTCCGGCTGAACGGGCTCCCTTCTTTTTGATTCTGGACCTCGTGTGAGTTGCTTCTTCCTCTTTGCTAACACCGGCGGCCTTCTATCACCCATGAGGTCATATGTGAGGGCGACTGACCTTCTCCTTAATCTATTAACACACTCATCCACCCATGCTCTAGTGAATGTCATGACCGGGATAGACAGAGTGTCTAGATCCACAATCTCTGGTTCGGCCCAATCTATTGGTGGCATCGGAGCGTTCTTTACCGTTTCATAATCTGGATGGGTGACCCTAGTATCCTCCTCAAGTTGATCTGGCACCTTAATCACCTCACACTCCCTGATTAGCTTTAGAGGCAGCCTTGAAAACATCCTTTTCCTAATTTCGTCCTCGCTCCCAGCATTTGCCCAAAAGTCTTCCAGGTGGGCCTTGTGTTTGTATTCTTCTCCTTGAACCGTTCCAATCATTCCCCTAGGATCGAAACTCTGTCGGCTGGTATAAAGGGTTAACTTGTAGAATTTCAGCTCATCCTCGGCCTCTTTGGCTGCTTGTAAGGTAGGGCATTCTTCGAGTGAATTTCCCAACACAATGGGAAAGTGTAAGCCTCCCTTCTTCTTTCTTCTAATGATTTTGTCGTAGGCCACCAATTGCCTGGACAACTCAAGCAATACCATTCTGTTAGTTGGATACCTAGGTAGTTTGTAGACATGTGAATCGTACCCTGGCAGCCTCAAATAGGTAAACTTTGGGAATTGGACGAACCAACACCCATATTCTTCTACCAGCATCTGAGCTTCCTCGGATAACCTCTGTTGTAGCCTCTGCTGAAGGGTCCTTGTGATGTACATGGTAAAGGCATCATTTACTCTTTGAAAGTCACCAGTGTGAGTAAGATGTAACTGTCTGCATGACTGGTGAATCTTGAACTGATTGTAGCCGCAGCCAATTGGCTCCTGGTACGCCAATCCTCTATACTTGGTCATTCGAGCCAACATGTAAATGACATATGAGCTCATATAAAATGTTTTTGTTCTTCTGAGGCTCCGGAACTGCTCATCGATGTTATCACTTATCATCTTCGCCCAGTTTACTTGCTCGTTCCCCTCGAGCACTACACTGATGTAAAAGAACATCCATGGCTCGAATATGAATGACTGTGGGCTGCCATTGACTCTGCTGAGAAGCATAATGATGTCGCAGTACTCTTGCTTTAGCTCCTCCGAGATTATCTGTTTCGGTAGCCTGGCAGCAGGTGGCTTTGGCTTGCGCATCCATGAGGTGTTTATCCTTTTCATGCACTTTTCAAAGGTGGTGGCGTACATCTTATCTGCCTTGGCCTTGGACTTATACAACATATTGTCCGTGGCGAGGATTCCAAACGCCTCGCCAATTGCATCCGGAGCGAAATTAGCCATAATCATACCGTCAGGAGAGGTGATAGTTCGATCCTCAGAATTGTAGAAGTTGGCACACTCAAGGATTAACTCAGGACAACGGACTGCCGGTTGGAAGCCTGCTGCATTGTACAACCCGCTCTTCACAATATTACGTGATGCATCTGTTGGAAGGTTGCCACCTTGCCCGTACATTCGGCGTATGAATGTCTCGAGGTTGAAGGACCCGAGGTTGGTGTCCGTCAAATTGCCATACTTTGAGATGATCTTTGACTCTGGGATGAAGGACTTCTTTAGGCCCTTGATAATCGCCTGCCTGGAGGCGTTCTCTTTGACAGCTTCGTTGTTTGCAGCCTTAGTTCCAGCCTTGCTAGTTCCAGCAGCGTCAGCCATCTGCAAAACAAAAAGCGAACATTAGTCCATCAACTTTTTAAAACAACAATCACGTGAGGCGGCTGGCGGTTGGAGTTGGCTGCAAAAATAAATATAAGTTAGTAGCGTTAGCAGCCAACTTCGACTTTTCAAGAATTAAACTTCAACCTTCAACAACTCGCAGCCAAAAGAAATATTCAACTTCTCGCAAGAAATTAACTCTATCAATCTCAATCTTCGAAAAAAAACGTGTTAAGTCTCAGCAATATTTAAATCAGCAATTCCGAATGTTTAAAATCAGCAAGCTTTCAAATTAAATTACCAAGTTTGAAATCAGCTCTTCGACAGTTATACATCAGCAATTTCGAAGAATTTAAATAAGTCCGAGAGTTTTTAACGTGCAAGTTTAAATCAGCAAGTTTCAATAATTTAGAATCAACTTTTCGAAAGTTATAAATCAGCAACTTCGAAAAGCAATCGAAAATCAGCACTTCGAAAATTATAAAACAGCAACTTCGAAGGCTTCACGATTTAAATCCAATTTGATTCTAACACTCGGCAATTTCAGAAAATTTAAAGCTCAAACAACTTCGAATTCAAACAATTTCAATCTTCAGCATAAATGATTTCAGCATTTCAAACTTCGAAAACATTTCAAAAGTATTTCGACTTTCAGCAAAAATAAAAAGTTTCAGCAACCTCGGGTACATACCTCAGCAACGTGAAGAAATAAAAATGCTAAACCCTTCAAACTTTACTTTGAAGCACTTCGCAACTTGCAACCCCGAATCTCAGCAACTTCAAGAAATCAACTTTCAGCAACTTCAATCTCTTACAAAAATCGAATTTAGCACCTCAATCTTTCAGCAACTCTCAAATGAAATCTCACAACTCAACTTGCCAGCATAAATTTCAACTTCGAATCTTGTGAGACGAGAATGAAAATCCTCAGAGTTTTATAGCAAAAGGCTGGCGCTAATTTTAGTAGATGCCTTTTATTCCCTTCATCATGACTGACGCATTTGCTAAATTTAAAAGGGAATATTCCAGTCGTCAGGCAGTTGTTATGACAATTTGCTATTCGGGGAGATTCTTTCCTCGATTAAAATTTAAAATTCCCCCCCGACTGCCAGTTACCTCCAGTAATTTCGAGAAAATCATTTTTACATTGATTTGAAGTTATTTCAACTGCATTTTAAAATGGCACTTTTAATTTATTAAAATTTTTAATTTAATTGCCAGTTTAATTTATTTCTTCGACGTATTTTAAATATTCGATATCGATTGTCAAAACTGGCTAGGCATAATTTTATTTTCCGTCCGTAATTAATTTCCAAAACAAATTCCCCTTGCTAAATCGTCCGAAATTTTAAAATTTCATGGGTTAAAATCGAAAGGGGAATTTTAATTTAAACTTAGGAAAATAATTAATTAATTAATTAAATTAATTTCTCCGTCTTGCTAAGAGAAATTTTAATTTCTTCCAAATGCCATAGAGAATTCTCCTTTAATCATGCTGAGAAAATTTTAAGTGCCTTCAAAGTCCAAGATTTTAAAATTTAATCTCCATTTGATTTCAAACGCCTTTTAATTTATTTCCTTGATTTTTATAAACGCCTTAGGCAAATTTTAAATTTCCTTTTGATTTCTTAAGGGCGCAATTTGAAGGGGAGACTTTTAATTCGAGTGCCCTCGTGCACTTTGAATTTCCAACATTTGGATGTTTTATAACCTTTCCAGACCAAGGCGCAGAAGCTAGTCTCAACATCTAGTTTGCCATATTTAGACGCTTTTAGCCATCTTACCTTGCTAAGGCGCATACAAGGAGTCATTCCTCAAGTTTTATCACCTAGACAAAATAATTCTAGCACATCCCCCTTTCTTGGTTTAGGCGTATTTGAGAGGTGGTATTTTAAATTTCCATGCTTTGATGATTTCTGGAAGTCAGCCTTTCAGGGCGCATTTAGGCCTTTGTGTTTTCATTTTAACTTAGGCGCAAATCATTACATCAACTTCCAGTTTGTACTTTGGGCGCAAATGCCAGGCAAGCTTTCATTTTGGGCTTTGGGCGCATTTAAGAGGGTCAACGTTTAGTTTCTGCCATGGGCGCATTTGGTAGGGATGACTTTCAGCTTTAATTCTCACGCTTTAGCTAAATGTGTTATCTATCATCCAGGGCGCATATAGATGGGTAAGCTTCCTTTTAGGGGCGCATTTGACACATTGAGCTTTTAATTCGTGCCTTAGATAATTTCTCAACTCGACTCCATGACCTTGGGCGCATTTCCACCCCTGAGGTTTCGATTTAATGACTTAGTCAAATTTTCACAAGACTTTAGATCCTTTTATCTTCCAGGGCGCATATGGGGTGATCTGCTTCAAGCTTAAGACGTCTTTCCTGTTTCCTCCTTGAGCTAGGCGCATATGCCACATGGTACTTCCAGTTTTTAACTTAGGCGCGTTTGAGGGTCTTAACTTTCACTTTTAGTTGGGCGCAAATCACCCACCAAGCTTCAAGGCGCATTTAGCACATGGTATTTCCAATTTGAAACACTTAGGCAAAATTCTCATCATTTTACTCCCTCCAGTCTCTAGGGCGCATTTGAGAGGTCAAACATTCATCTTGGGGCGCATTTGTTAGGGTCAACATTCACTTTTGAAGAGGGGCGCATATGAGGGTCCTTACTTCCATTTTACTTGCCTTAGAAAATTTTCTTGCCTTTTCAACTCCTCCCTCCTCTCAAGGCGCATTTCAGCATGTCTACGTCCAATTCAAATGCCTTAGTGAAATTTTTCACTTTTCCTTACTCCACCTTGGGCGCATTTGGACCTAGCTACTTCCAGTCTTAATGCCTTGGTAAAATTTCACCTGCCCTCAGCCTCTTGTAGCGAGTTTTGGCCGGATTTGAAAAATTATCAAATTTGACTTGTTTCGTCCCTTTCGCCAAATTTAAGTTGATTTTCCTTGGTCAACCCTAATTTGCCCTGACTTTCTATTTCTAGAAAGTTCTTTGAATTTTGCGCCGTTGACTGGATCCTGACTCCAGAAAGCCTGATGTCTGCCCTGCTCTGAATTTCAACTGATTTGGTGCTGTCGATGCTTGATGCCCGTTTGCGCCTGCTATTTTTTAGCAACCTGCTAAAAATAGAAACTGTTCAGAAAGTCTTCAACTTTCACATGTTGAATGCCCGAAACATGGTGATCGTCACTGGAAGCTGTTTCTGCGTGAATGTTGGGTCCCGCAATTGATTTTAGGAAACCCTAACTGACCTGCTAAAAATAGCAACTGTCTGATTCTTCATTCTCTGTAACTCTGTTTGCCTTGAAATTCGCGCCACGGATTACTTATCAACTGTTTGACCTGTTTACACTAAGACTCCACGCCGACATGCCATTTATAGCTGCTTCTGAAGTGACTTACTATTTATAGTAAGTGCCTGTTTCTGAGACTTCTTTTGCTCCGTTTGTCTTTAAATTTGGAGAGTGTGCTCTTCGTTGGTGGACTAGCCCATTTGTGCCGGCGCCTGCGATCAACTTTCTATTTATGGCCCTCGTCCAAAACACCTTACTAAAAATAGCAGGTTCTCCAATTGCCTTCAAATTTTTCCAGCAGATTCTCGAAAGGATGTTGATCATGATGGCTACCTCAGTTTTGAACATTTTGACTTTTGACTCCTCATTTTTAGCGCTGAAGCTTGAAACCCTAATTTTGTGCATGTTACCGAGATGAGCTCCGTTTGACCCCGTTTCAATTGCATGCTAGTCAGTTTGCAGTTCCGAAGTGCCGAGCTGCTGCCCAAGTGGTACCTGCTAAAAATAGAGAACGGCCGGAAAAGTGACCGACCGACTGCCAGATGATCTTGCATGTCATACTGCCTGAAAAATCTCGGAAAACCCAGAAAAACCCAGAAAAATCTCCAACATGCACGCACTGGCTAAAAATAGTAAGTTTCTGGAAAGTGGTCAGCTCCATTTGCATGCTATACCATCGCGAAGCTCTTGGAAAACCCAGAAAGAAAATGCCGACATGCGCTGAAAATGTCTGCATGTAAACCCTGATATCGGCCTCCGAAGGCTGAGTGTTGAGAATTGTCGTCCAGCTTTGCATGTCACATCACTGCGAAGGTCTCAAAAAACCCAGAAGGAATCCCCGGACATGCATCAGAAAATGTAACGTTTAGACCTCGAAATCTGCTCTGGAAGCTGGACTGCTAAAAATAGCAAGTCGTCCGTTCTTGCTCAAATTTTGCCAAAAGTGCACTTGAAGTGCTCGGAATGCAATGAAGTTGTCCGAATGTGAATAATCTTAAGAAAATCAAGCCTAAACTGACACTTACTAAAAATAAAAAGTTGGCAGAACTTAGTGAAAATTTAGGGGTTGCTTGCCGAAAGCATCGTAATAGCAGTGTTAGGCTCAAAAGCTGACAAACCAACTCAATTTGACTTCAAAATGACCTAAAAGATGTGAAACCCTAATTTCAGACTTGGTCGAATCTTATGTTCAAGCTTGCTGACGGGAGCGTCCCCGGAAAGCAGAAAGCAGAAAAGAAGCAAAACGAAAGAGAAAGACAAAAACCAAAACCAAAAGACCAGAACGGAGCAAAGATTTTAGGGGTCCCCATTTTGAATGGGGCGATGTGTGAAAAGGTCACAACAGATATGTGTATTTGTACATATATACATACAGTAATACGATATGTACAAGTACCCATAAGTACATTCATGTCGATACAAACGTATTAAGCAGATGGATATGCCATACGTGTGCGTCGATATAAATGTATTTATTGATACTTATACGTATAGTATATATATAAATATATATACAAGTATACATAACCATAGCTAACATGAAGAATGAATTATAAATAATAACGATATTTTGCCTCTCAATTTATACATATACATATATATACATTTACATGTTTACATATAGTATTGACTGACTCTCAGTATATAGACGTATAATGTAGATGTATATATATGTACAGGTATAAAGAAGTATAATTATATATTTAATATTTTATTAAAATATAAATATAATATAGTTTATAAAGGTATACGATATTATTTAAATGACTAATTTAAATAATTATACAAATTAAAAACTATATTATATAGATATTTTAATAGAATAAAATATATATAAATATATTTAAATAAAAGTTTTAAAATCAAAATGAAATTTGAATTATCATTTTAAAAGACTAAATCATAGAAGAGAATAAAATCGCGATTTTCTCTAAGTATTAAAATACTTCATGGCGTCGAATTATCAAGCTTCGATTTTGGGCCATGAGCAAATGCGTCACAATTATTTTGAACTTTAGTAAAATGCTAAAGAGATAAAAGAAAATTCGAAATTTATGCCTAGCCGTAAAAATGGCAGAGAAAAAGGAAAAACGCGCAGGAAATTCGCGCGACTAGGGCCAGGCGTCTGATGGCCGACTAATCTCTTGCTTGGCAAACAAAACGAAATCTGGACGCCTTGGAGCTGAGAAAAAGTCATATGGTAAACTTGGCAAATAACCTAACAATAAAAACGCACCAGAATAAGAGCTGTCACGATTTTGAAGACTAAGCATTTTCGAATTCAGTTAAAACGCATTGCTGTCAAAAATGGAGGTCGAAACCCTCGCCTTAATGCAACACGTTTTTAATTTGAAATATTCCACATCTTGCTGGCAGTTCTGGCGCCATAGAAGGAGGAAATCAGTTCAAAAATCAATCCTATAAATACCTGCGTTTGGCATTCATATTCTTGCGAATTTACAATCAAGATTTCATAGAGCATTTTGTAGCTAAGAGTGAAATTCGCCATTAGTAAGATAATTCTTAAGTTTATTCTGTTAAAGAGAAGTAATCTCTGAGTAGAAAGCAGCAAGAAGGGAATTGCCAGATCACTGTGCTGAGTACTTGTTTCTGAATCAGCTGAAAGTCATCTGGGTGAAGGCAAGAGAAAGAGTGATCCTTCTAAACATCTGGAAAAGCTTATCAGGCATGCTATTTCCTGTTTTGCATGTTTTCCATTATTCTAAGTAATCTGATAAAATTCTGTATCATAGATACGACTGGAAAGAAGAATGTTTGAATAACTACTTTACTTAGAACTGAATAGGAAAGAAGAGAAGTTTCTTAACACATGTTAAGTTGTGAAATAATTGTTTCATGTATATAGTCTTTTCTTGATTTTGTTGTCTTTGATGTACGGTTTACATTAGATAATGAAAAGTAAATTGTTTAGTATTTAATGGCTCCATATATAGAGCATATGCTTGTGTATAAGATACTAGTTACTAGGATTGAATCGAGAACATTTGCAAGTTATATACTACAACCAGATACTAAACAACTTAGTCAAGTTATTGTATTCCTAGGATGTGAATATCCTGAAATAAGGCGTCAGTTGTAGTATCTTGCTAAAATGTTCGTCATTCCAGCAGTTAGGTTGTTGTAGGAAGTCTAGGGTACGGACTACCCCGATAGACCAACCTACGCGTAGAATTAAGATAGCCTCAAGTCAAGTTGAACCTGGCTAGTGAATGTGACATATGACCTATGTTCTTCAATGAACGTAAACACTTTGGCCAAAGTAGTGTAAGGAACCATTTAGTTGTTGTACTACACTGTCAGTTCACCGTGGTCCCGAATTACATCCTAGTTTGAGTATTGCCGATTGCACGAAAGCTAGTTTTGTAGGATCACAACACTATGTCCAGTTGGTAGTCATTAAAGGTTACCCAACCAATCTCTTCTTCGAAGGGAGGGCCGTTCATTGTAAAATGATCATGCGGGGGACCGCATTATATGTCCGTGGTTGGCGGAAAAGCGCCCGAGTGATGTTTCTCCTCCACGAACACCCTACTGATGATCCAAGACTGGACAGGACGAACTCCTGGACCTTCTTACTTCTATTGGTGTCAAAAGCCTACGGGCTATGTATGTATAATTCACTTCTTACTTTGTAATTTCAATTGGAATGAAATAGTTTAAAGATGCAAAAGATGTTTCTTATTTATGTTTTGAAAAGAATTTTTTATCAAAATGGTATTGTTCTTACTTTTATGTATGAATTGTAAAGTTTTAAATTTATCGTACAAGTGTGTTCTTTACATGTGGTATCAGAGCCAAGGTTTAAAACACTAGGAACCTATGAGTCCGCCAATTTTCCTTAAGTCCAACTTTATCTAATGTTGTGAAATTCTTGTGACAGGATGGTACGCGTACGATTAACAGCCAGGAAGACTGTAGTCGGTAACGAACGATACCTGAAAGCCAAGAAGGAAAATGAGGCCATCACTAGAACTATCCTAGGAACCAATCAAGAAAATGCAATTTGGTTAAGTGACACAGAAACTGTCAGTCATGCTCTCTCCCGTATTAATGAAGTAAAGGGTAGACTGAAGATGGAAGCTGCTTTCAACTTCTTACACAACACTTCTCCGGGGAAATCTGATTCTTTACCATTATCAAGGGACATGCCTTCCGAGGAAAGCACGAGTCCAGCATTCATTTTCCGGGATCCTAGAGTTCTTCCGTTGGCTGAGATCATAACCATTTCTTCCAGTGATGAGTCAGTGGGATACACTCCAAGGACTCCACCAGTTGAGAATGATCCTCACTATCAAATGATGGATCCTATTGTTGATGAGCACCATATCAACAACACTCTTAACTATGTATCTGAAGATAAAACTGATGGGTATTATCCTTTTTGGGATAGAGAAGAGCAGATGAGAGATGAAGAAAAAGATAGGTTTCAGCAATACTCTCAATCTGTAGGATATACTCCTCTTAGCTATGCTTCTGAGAGTGAATCTGAAGGATATTCACCTCTTGACTATCTTAATAGTCATTCTATGTAATTGATGGATGTTGAAATCCTTTTGAATAAATAAAATTCTGTGTTTATTAAAATTTGTGTATACTTCAAAACTTGCTTGGCAAATTATGTGTTCATATCTTGAAAGCTTTTATGTTTTCCATTTTATCATAAGTTAAAGAATCTAACTTAGATAAGATATCAGGTATAAATCAATCATAAAATCATGGTGAAAACTTACGAAAGGATGCGTAACAAACCCGGAACAAGCAAGGATGATGAACAAAGAGACACTGGAGTTCAAGCAACCCTAGACCTGATTCTAGCAAGATTGTCTAGCATTGAAAATGAAAGAGAAAGGGATAAGTTGGAAAGAGAAATAAACATAGATAACACAGAAGCTGTAAGTTCTTCTCATGGACATAATGAAGTTAACCATCTTGAAAAGGAGAAATCACCAACCAACTCCGCCAAGAGAAATAGAAAGATAATTTCTACTGAGCTGTCAAGGGACATGAAAAAGATAATACCACCTAAGTTTGATGGTAGTGCGGGAGGTGATGAAGCAGAAATTTGGCTTGTCCAAATGGAAAAATACTTTGAAATAAGGAATTATGACGAAGTAACAAAGGCAGCTTGGGGAGCCTACCAATTAGCAGGGGAAGCCTCAAATTGGTGGATGAACAAGAAATTGGAGTTGGATATAAGTTCTTGGAAATTGACATGGGGAGAATTTGTGGAAATCTTCCGTAAGCGGTGGTTACCACAATTATTCTATGATCAGAAACTTTCTGACTTTCAAGAATTAAAACAAGGAACTATGTCAGTACATGAATACTGGGAAAAGTTCACTAGACTCCTTCGGTATGTTCCGATTTACCATAAGGATGAACGATTCCGCATCAAGAAGTTCATACTTGGGCTGAATGGAAAAATTGGTGGTGAAGTGGACATGCATGGTCCAACTACCATGGACTTAGTCTATGAAAAAGCTATAAAGCAGGAGCAGAAACTCAAAGCTGATTCTTATCGCCAAGAGAAAAAGGAGCAAAAGAAGGACAGCGAGGCTATGGCCAAACAAACTCCAAAGAAAGATGAACCTGTTCGGGAAGCTGCTAAGTCAAAAGGAAAGAGATCTCGCTTCGGTGGGAAAGATTTCCGTAAAGATCAGAAAAGAAGCAACTTTAATAGTGGAAACGCTAACAAGTCCAATGATGGAAACAATAATTCTGGAGAGACTTCCGGAAGAAAAGGACCACCTACAGGATGTTTCATATGCAAAGGTGATCATTATGCTAGGGATTGTCCAAACAAAACTTCTGGGAATTCTTTGCCTTCACAAAAGGCTATGTTCCAGCAAAGGATCCATGCAGCAGTTGATGATAGGCAAGCTGACTATCAAATAACGCCCATCGAAACAACAGGTAAATTATTTGGTTTACCTATCTCTGTTCTTATAGATACTGGTGCAACTGAAAGTTTTGTTTCTCCTAGTATAACCAATAAATTGTCTAGAAAGGCTGGGCACATGGCTACATCATGGAATGTAGAATATGCTAATAGTACAAGAGCAAAGGTGGATCAATGTCTTTTTGAGGCCAACTTAGAATTGCCTAGTTTCACCACTGAAGTCAATCTTTATGTCACACCATTAGGATCCTATGACGTCATCTTAGGAATGAATTGGTTGTGGAGACATAGAGCCATAGTTGACTGTGAATCAAAAACAGTTAAATGTTTAGATGACTATGGAAATCAAGTAAATATTCAAGGAATACCTAAAGAGGTTAAAATTAGACAAATCTCAGCAATGCAATTGCTAAGAGCCAAAAAGAAAGGATGCAAACTTTTTGCAGTGAAGATTGAAGAATTAGGTGACCCTGATGATGAAAGTACACAAGAGATTGAAGATCGAGAAATTGATGAATCAGGAATCTCAGATATGGAGAAATATCCAGTTTTAAGGGAATATGCTGATGTATTTCCTGAGGAATTACCTGGTTTACCCCCAAAAAGAGGCTTTGATTTTTCTATAGACATAATTCCTGGATCTGAACCTATATCCAAGGTACCATATAGAATGACTACTACAGAATTAGCAGAACTCAAGGCACAGCTAGATGAGTTGCTGACTAAAGGACTGGTAAGACCAAGTGTATCACCGTGGGGAGCACCTGTAATCTTCGTCAAGAAGAAAGATGGAACAATGCGGCTTTGTATTGACTATCGCATGCTTAACAAAGCTACGATAAAGAACAAATATCCACTACCTCGAATTGATGATTTGTTTGATCAAGTCAGAGGAGCAGCCGTATTTTCTAAAATTGATCTAAGATCCGGATATCACCAGCTTAGAGTTAAGGATGAGGATATCTATAAAACCGCCTTTAGAACTCGGTATGGACACTATGAATTCACAGTATTACCATTTGGTTTGACAAATGCACCTGCAGCATTTATGAACCTTATGAATAGTGTATTCAGAGATTACTTGGACAAGTTTGTGTTGGTGTTTCTAGATGACATTTTAATCTATTCTAGAAATGAAGAAGAACACAATAGGCACTTAGGAATGGTTCTACAACGTTTGCGTGAGCATAAGTTGTACGGAAAGCTATCCAAGTGTACCTTCTTCCAACGTAAAGTGCATTACTTGGGACATGTAATTTCAGCCGAGGGAATTGAAGTTGATCCAGCTAAGATCACAGCAATAACTCAGTGGCCTGTACCTAAGAATGTACCTGAAGTGAGAAGTTTTATGGGATTAGCAGGTTATTATAGGAAGTTTGTTGAAAACTTCTCCAAAATTGCTTTTCCTATAACTTCCCTACAGAAAAAGGGAAAAAGATTTGATTGGAATGAGAAGTGTCAAAAGGCATTTGACCTACTCAAAGAAAAATTAACTACCGCACCAATCCTGAAAGTGCCAGATCCTGAAAGGAGTTTCACAGTTGTCACTGATGCTTGCGGAGAAGGACTTGGTGGAGTACTTATGCAAGATAATCAAGTAATTGCTTATGAGTCAAGAAAGCTAAAACCTTATGAGATAAATTATGCTTCGCATGATTTAGAGTTGGCAGCTGTCGTTCATGCATTGCGAATGTGGAGACACTATTTGCTTGGGAAACCCTTTGAGTTGAAAACTGATCACAATGGTTTAAAATACCTTTTTACGCAACCAAATCTAAATGCTAGACAAAGGAGATGGTTGGAGTTGATCGCTGATTATGATTTCAATATCAGCTACATCAAAGGAAAAGAAAACAGGGTTGCTGATGCATTAAGTCGAAGACGCCATATAGCTTCTATTGTTGCAATTCATACTGATTTTAAAGATCAAGTGCTCCAGAAATGTACAAAAGATGAGGCTCCATATTCTGGTCATCCAGGAGTAACAAAAATGATGGCCGATGTAAAGCCATTATATTTCTGGAAAGGAATGAAGGGAGATGCTGCTAATTATGTTGCAAAATGCCTGGAATGTCAACGAGTAAAAGCTGAGCATCATCACCCAGCCGGTTTGCTATACCCTCATGATATTCCAGAGTGGAAGTGGCAAGTGATAAGTATGGATTTTGTGCAAGGATTGCCTATGTCCAGAAATAAGCACAATACCATACTAGTAGTGGTTGATAGGCTGACTAAAGTAGCTCACTTTATACCTGGAAATCTAACTGATGGAGCACCAGTTATTGCAAGGAAATTTGTGCAAGAAGTATTCAGATTGCATGGAATACCTGAAAAGATCATTTCTGATAGGGATGCAAGAATTACTTCTAGGTTTTGGCAAACCTTATTTTCTGCACTCGGAACTCAGCTAAATATCAGCTCAGCATATCATCCGGAAACGGATGGGAAAACTGAAAGAGTAAATCAAGTTTTAGAAGACCTACTTCGGGTATATTGCATGGATCAGCAATATAAGTGGGAAGACTATTTACCTTTAGTCGAATTTTCCTACAATAATTCATACCATTCTGCAATCAAAATGGCTCCGTTTGAAGCCTTGTATGGTCGAAAGTGTCGAACTCCGATAAGTTGGGATAAACTTGAGGATCGAGTAAGTCTTGGACCTGTAATGTTAGCAGAAATGGAAGAGCAAGTAAAGAATATAAAGCAAAGGTTAGCCGAAGCTAACAGTCGACAAAAGAGTTATGCTGATGCAAAGAGAGTACCTCGAAATTTTGCCATAGGTGATAAGGTTTTGTTGAGAGTCAAACCTCATAAAAACTCCATTAAATTTGGAAAGTCATCCAAATTAGCTCCACGATATGTAGGACCCTTTGAGGTTTTAGAAGAAGTAAACCCAGTGGCCTATCGAATTGCATTACCACCTGCTCTTGCTCGAATGCATAATGTCTTCCATGTGTCCTACCTTAAGAAGTATATACCAGGTGATAACCATGTTATTGATTGGACTGCTTTACAGGTAAAGGATCCCGGGGTAGTAATGCTCGAGCCCATTAAAGTGCTTGAAGTCCGCAAGCTACGCTTACGGAACAGAGAAGTCTCTCAATGTAAAATCCAATGGGATCAATATACTGAGGACTCAGCTACCTGGGAAGACTATGAGGAAATCCGGAGGAAATTTCCTGACATTCTTGAAGCATTCAAGAACGGTGAATAAAGTAGTGTTATGTTTGTTTTTATGCTTTAAATAATACCTTGTTCATCAGGGACGATGAATCATAAGGGGGGGAGTATGTTACACCCCGATTGTATAGCTACTACTGCATAGGAAGTGCATTGTAAATGTTTGGATCTTTCTGTTAAATAAATTGAATTGTTCTTGTGATCAATTGAATGTGTCCTAAATGATTGTCTCATTATCTGATGCTTCCATTGATGTAATTCTTGAATGAAATTAGTATATTGAGTTATGGAATAATGTTGTTCTAACTTTCTACGATGCTTAAATAAAAGTTTTAAAATCAAAATGAAATTTGAATTATCATTTTAAAAGACTAAATCATAGAAGAGAATAAAATCGCGATTTTCTCTATGATTTAAAATACTTCATGGCGTCGAATTATCAAGCTTCGATTTTGGGCCATGAGCAAATGCGTCACAATTATTTTGAACTTTAGTAAAATGCTAAAGAGATAAAAGAAAATTTGAAATTTATGCCTAGCCGTAAAAATGGCAGAGAAAAAGGAAAAACGCGCAGGAAATTCGCGCGACTAGGGCCAGGCGTCTGAAAATGGCCGACAAATCTCTTGCTTGGCAAACAAAACGAAATCTGGATGCCTTTGGAGCTGAGAAAAAGTCATATGGTAAACTTGGAAAATAACCTAACAATAAAAACGCACCAGAATAAGAGCTGTCACGATTTTGAAGACTAAGCATTTTCGAATTCAGTTAAAACACCATTGCTGTCAAAAATGGAGGTCGAAACCCTCGCCTTAATGCAACACGTTTTTAATTTGAAATATTCCACATCTTGCTGGCAGTTCTGGCGCCATAGAAGGAGAAAATCAGTTCAAAAATCAATCCTATAAATACCTGCGTTTGGCATTCATATTCTTGCGAATTTACAATCAAGATTTCATAGAGCATTTTGTAGCTAAGAGTGAAATCGCCATTAGTAAGATAATTCTTAAGTTTATTCTGTTAAAGAGAAGTAATCTCTGAGTAGAAAGCAGCAAGAAGGGAATTGCCAGATCACTGTGCTGAGTACTTGTTTCTGAATCAGCTGAAAGTCATCTGGGTGAAGGCAAGAGAAAGAGTGATCCTTCTAAACATCTGGAAAAGCTTATCAGGCATGCTATTTCCTGTTTTGCATGTTTTCCATTATTCTAAGTAATCTGATAAAATTCTGTATCATAGATACGACTGGAAAGAAGAATGTTTGAATAACTACTTTACTTAGAACTGAATAGGAAAGAAGAGAAGTTTCTTAACACATGTTAAGTTGTGAAATAATTGTTTCATGTATATAGTCTTTTCTTGATTTTGTTGTCTTTGATGTACGGTTTACATTAGATAATGAAAAGTAAATTGTTTAGTATTTAATGGCTCCATATATAGAGCATATGCTTGTGTATAAGATACTAGTTACTAGGATTGAATCGAGAACATTTGCAAGTTATATACTACAACCAGATACTAAACAACTTAGTCAAGTTATTGTATTCCTAGGATGTGAATATCCTGAAATAAGGCGTCAGTTGTAGTATCTTGCTAAAATGTTCGTCATTCCAGCAGTTAGGTTGTTGTAGGAAGTCTAGGGTACGGACTACCCCGATAGACCAACCTACGCGTAGAATTAAGATAGCCTCAAGTCAAGTTGAACCTGGCTAGTGAATGTGACATATGACCTATGTTCTTCAATGAACGTAAACACTTTGGCCAAAGTAGTGTAAGGAACCATTTAGTTGTTGTACTACACTGTCAGTTCACCGTGGTCCCGAATTACATCCTAGTTTGAGTATTGCCGATTGCACGAAAGCTAGTTTTGTAGGATCACAACACTATGTCCAGTTGGTAGTCATTAAAGGTTACCCAACCAATCTCTTCTTCGAAGGGAGGGCCGTTCATTGTAAAATGATCATGCGGGGGACCTGTTGACGTGATTTTTGTGACCTCACCAACCAGGTAGAACAAAGTTTCCAAATGGATCCCCTATTCTCTCTTGAACAAAGTATTCGACGTGCTAAGATTGCGAGTGAGATCACGCCTTCAACTCCAAGGTTCTTTAAATGCGAATAGGCTCAGTTTGGTTGATGTGTGTATGCTGTGTACTCACGAGGGGACTTACGTAGTTGTTCACAAGGCGTGTAGTGACAACCAATGTGTGCTTTTGAAGGGGATTTATGCGCGAATGATTTAGCTTTATGATGCAAGTTTCCTAAAACTAACCAAGATTATGCAGAATTGAATGGTTGCAGAGATTTCTAAAATCTAACTTCTAATCTAAATGCAAATGGATATTACGCTCAACCTAAATGAATTTCGACAAACATTGTTTAGCCTCCTATTGGACAGCGTCAACAAGGTAAGTGCAATCTTCAAAGGGTGAAAATGATGTTCAAATCACGATTCAATAGAGCAACTACCATCACAACGATGCACAACCACCTATGAACCTTGATTGTGTTGGGTTAAAATTATGTAATCAACTTTCGACAGATTACACAACTTGGACTTCAGCCACAGCTATGTGAGATGTGAATCTCTCCTCTCGGAAAGGGGAGGCGCCCTTCTTACTGCTAAGAGAAACAATAGTAAATCACAAAAGTAATTACACAATCTACACGAAAGTCACGGAGTGGGGGGTGTGTGTTACATTCATCCTTCTCTCTTTTTTCAGAGAAGATGTTTACAATGTTTCACGTGTTGGAAGTTCCGAATTCTTGATAACTAAAAACTAACAACCAGCAGTAATGCCAATATCTCTATCTCGTCAAAGCGAGGTGTAGAGATACCAGAAGTAATCAACAACAAACAAAAGAAAATAAAATGGGAAAGCTCACGAAGGCACAAAGTCGTTCCGTAGCTTTATCAATGTCGGATCTGCATAAACGTACCGTTTGCTACGTTAGAAGCACAAAGTCTTCTTAGACGCAACAATTCTTCGAACAGCATGAACGATTACAAGCACAAAGTCTTGTAGATCATCCAACCAAAATGTCAACGAGCACGAACGATTACAAGCACAAAGTCTTGTAGATCTTTCGACAAAGTATCCAAGAGAATGAATAATTATAAGCACAAAGTCTCATAGATTATCCAACAAGAACATGCATGAGCATGAATGATTATAAGCGCAAAGTCTTATAGATCACTCAACCAATGATAAACAAAATAACAATGCAATCTAAATAATAAATGTAACACAAAGTTTACATCAACCACTTAGAGTCTTTCAGATTCCTCGAACTAATCACTACCAAATCGAATCAACTTACAAAAGTATCGAATCCAACACAAAGTTTGGCTTGCAATCCTTTCCTTTATTGATTGAATCTCATTCACAAAATATGAACGCAAAGTTTCACAAGTTTTCTTACAAAAGGGCAGCACTTCGTTGCAAAAGGCTAAAAGATATGTTACAATGAAAATCCCTCACAATATATAGAAAGAGGGATGAGCAAAATAAGGAAAGAGATTGAGAAAATTAAGGAAAGTTAGGTGAGCGATTTTTGGAGATCTCACCTAACTTTGACCAAAGTCAAAGTGTAATTTGTTTTCAAAATATTACATCTTTGGACTTGGTGTAATTACAATTTACAAAATGACATTCGAAAATGTCGAGAAATATTTACAAGATGCATAATGGGATGCACCGAAAATGTCTAACACTGGAGAATAGGGGGCTGCTTCACGTTTCTTTGCATTGGGCGCGAAAGTCTTCAAATTTCCTCCTAGTCTCTTGCACAAACTTCTCATGCAGTTAGCAGTTAGCAATCCACAATGGTGTGGATTCACCAAATTGTCCGATCATGGCGGAGATGGAGTGAACCTTCTTGCATCAAGATCGTCTTCAGTTCATCAATTAGCCGGAGCCTTGTATCACAAATGATGTTGATGAAGCTTAAAGGAAGTGCAGGCGTCAATCAAAATTCATGATGGCTTCTTTGAAGATTGGGGATATTTCTGCGGCCGGTAGGAAGATACGATTGTCATCAAGAAGTTGACCAGGCAACTCTCTGATCCTTTTGTCAAGAATGTTGTGATGCCCGTCGACATCTTCCTGTACTTGGTGAAGGTCTTCAATGAGAGATTGAACCACTTGGATCCTGTGTTTCAGTGATTCTTTTACCTCTACAAACTTTTCTTTGTCGGGAATTACCCCAACCTCCACCAATTTGTTGAGCTTTACCTGTTTCATTTCCGACCATGACAACAGGCATTTTTCCATGTCTCTGCGCTCCTGGGAAAGTACGCCCTTTTCTTTGTCAAGCTCTGTGGTGAGCTTGGCCAACATGGTGGTTTTCTCATCCGCAGCCAAAATTATCTGAGATCCGTGTTCAATGATCTTTTCAACAAAGTCATACAACACTCTGCCTTTGGAGGCGAATTTCTCAGCTTTCTTGACAGCTGGGTCTTCAATACTTACCACTGTCAGCGGTTGTGCATTGCTTGGAGAACCGGCAAGTCTCTTTACAACAGTGGCATAATGCTCTGCCCTCTGTTTGTACATGTTACAAGATTGCTCAACTTTGTCCAGCCTTCCTGCCAAGATATCCAAAGTGACTTGCGCATCGGCTTTTGCACTTTCGTTGGTAACCTTGCCAAGCTGGACCTTTGTTACTGTGTAGTCCTCCATATTGACATCACCTTCTTGATTCGGTGGTATGCCAATTTCAGCATACTTGTGGCCAGATTTATCAACATTCAGCCTCGAGTATACTTTTGCCTTCTTCTTCCCTTTAGCCTTTGGAAGAACTATCTCTTCAAGGTCGAGTTCCTCTGGAGAAATCATTTGCTTTTTACGCTTCGACACTTGAGATATTAGCCAAGGAGGAAGAAAAGAAGTGTGAACTTCTGGATTTACTGTCAAGTTGGTCGCCATTGCCACCTCTGAAGTTATTGTCACATCTGAACTCACCAATGGTATCGTGACAATTGGAGAAGTGTTTGTCATCATCGCTCCTGTAGTTGACACATTGAGCTGATCACGCATTGACTCATTCATGAAACGATTGAATTCGTTCTCAGAAGTGATATCATACGTTGGCGAAGACAAGCTAGGAATGGACGATGGTGGGCTTGACAGTATATCAACCGTATGAATGCTTGTGACTGATGGAGTATCAAGCTGGGTTGATGCTGCAGGGATAGGGGATATCTCGGCTGCAGGAATGCTCGTGGTAGGAATAGGTGACGAGGGAGCAGGAGGTGAAGGAATTCTTGACTCAAAAGGGGTATGAGGAACGTTTGAAGTCACGGGCGATGATGTTCTGTGAATTTCCTCAACTACGTTCTCGAGGAGAAGTAGTTATTTCTTCATCATGCTCGGGTTCCTGTTGATCACCCTCTTGCCTCTCGATTCTGGTTCACCTTCGAAGTCACCTTCAGATCCTTCTTCAGAATCTTCATCAGACTCTTGCCCGCTTTCAGAAACCTCTTCGGCATCGGAGTCTGCTTCTGCTGAATCTTCATCTTCAGCGGATTGGTCGCTTGAAGTATCTTCTTCATCGGAATCTATCTCCTCCGAGATGGGCTTTTTACCCTTAGAGCGAGATGGGTGAGATTCCGTCATTTCTGTCTCTTGGACAGCCTGGGTATCTTTCTTACCAACAGTGAACTTAATCCTAGGGCCTCTCCGCGAAGAAGTGGGAACGGCCGCTGACTTGTTTTTGTCGCGAAGTTCTTGCTGTTGGCGTGCTTCTGCCTCGGACTCTTCTCCTTCTGAGTCTGTCCTGAAACTTTTCATTGCATAACCATGTTTGTGTAACCATTCTTCTGTATTGGCTAGGATTGGTCTCAGCCTTTCTCTCATGCTGGTGACCTCTTTCCTAGACCACTGTATTGCAGGTAACGGCCTCTTAGCAACGCCTTGTTCATCATAGACAGCGTTCATGATATCACCTGGATCCTCAAAATCCTCTGGTAGGTCAGCGATACCAAGATCTCTGATTTGTTGAACTGTCAATCTGCAATAGTCCATCTTTCGAATGGCTTCTTCATCTCTGCAATCTGCCCAGATGTCTTCAAAACGGTACCTGTGTTGGTGACCCTTTTGCAACTTCTTTCGACATCTCGTAGAAATCAAACCTATACCTGTAGGTTTTGATGGTCATGATCTGCATCTCAGCATAGACAGACTTAGCCTTTTGTGCAGTCCGGATAGTATATCTGCCGATGGTCAGTGGGAACTTGAATCCACGCTTGTGGTTGCTTCTTCGTTCTTTCTGCACTGACATCAGCTGTCGCATGTTTCCATGAGAACCCACTTATCCGAAGGATAACGTGGTAGCATGTAGGGACAACCGGTGTAACAACCTACTCTCAAGTAAGTAAACGTGGGAATTGAAGAAAAATACATCCAACTTTACTTACCACCTTATAAGCCTCATCAGACACTCTTCTTCTTTCCAAGGATGGATCAAAGTTGAAGAGTAAGGGCGCAAAGAAAGCATCAGTGACCCGTCTGAAATGATGAAAGCTTTCCTTTAGCTCCAACTGATAGAAATATCTGTACACAGGCACCATCATCCGATTCCCCTTTGTAGATAGACCTGGGAATTGTCTCATCACAGCTGCTGCGTACACCAGGTAAGAAGTCATGTAGAACTTCAATGTAGAAGGAGCATTGATCAACTGTTCGTGCATCTCATCACTGATTTGTTTACCCCAGTCAATATGCACTTTCTGCCTCCTTATGATCCTGATGTATTCATACATCCAATCGTGAAAGGTGGATGATTCCGGCAAACCTTTCACTCTGCTCAGAAACGTGATCATATCCTTGACGTCATCTTTGAAGTCACTTCTCAGGAGTCCTTTCGGCCATCTGGAAACAGACGATCTAGGCTTTTTAAGCCATTGAGTATTTATCAACTGTTTGGCTTTATTAGGATCAGCATCGAAAATCTCCTGTGCTTTTGATATAGAAATGTCAATATATTTGTCCATGTGAGGAACCTTGAAGACGATGTCAAAGAAATCGGGGTCGAGTCTTAAAATCTCATGCCCGGAAGAGTCGATCACACTTCTGCTTTCTCGGATGTAATGAGACGCAACTTGAAGAACAAACTCAGTATTGTGCGCAGCTGTGGGGAACATTGCCACCAAGTGGAGATTACTGTGTACTATTGCCCTCATTGAATCAGGAAGAGGCTTCGTCTCTGTCAACTTTGCAAAGTCAACCAAATCTTGATGGCCAACTTCTGTATCCTTTATTTCTTCAACTTTCGAAAGTACCATAGTTGGCGGATAGACGCCTTGATATTTGTACTTCATCTTGCTTTTTGCTTTCGAAGAAGAAGGAGGTTTCGTTGCAGTCATCAAAAGAAACTGGAACACTGAGCACTCTTAACTGGACGATCTCTGAGAGTAGACTGCAATCCGTCTAGCCAGAACAAACACCAATTTGTTAGGAAACATGGGAAAGCGTGAAACGAGCACGAGGGTGGAAAAGCATAGAGATGATGGCGAGGCACGCAAAACGATGCACGAATGCGAAAAAATGGAGCTCAAGGATGCACTGGTCAAAAATGGGGTGCATTTGGAAAGGTCTGGAAAAAGCCAGAAAAAAGTGTAAGGGCGCTAAAATTCAGCGCCCTTACATTCTGAGAAATTGCTTTTGGTGTAAGGGCGCTAAATTTTAGCGCCCTTACATTTTTAGTGTTAGGCAATTTTATGACATTCTTTTGATGTCATGGCGCTAGAATTCAGCGCTTTAGCTTTTTGGTGAAAGATGATTTTGATGCAAGGGCGCTAAATTTTAGCGCCCTTACATCTTACAGTGTTAGGTAATTTCTCATTTTCTCAAAAATGTTCTAGCGCTAAAATTCAGCGCCTCTGCTTTTTCTTGAAACTTTTGAGATGTAGATGCAAGAGGGAATGGCGATAGCGCTCAGGCTTGGAGATGGAAATTTGTTTGAATCATGAGAGCTTGAGTTTGCTTTCATTCTATTACATACGCCTCCCATTTTTGAGGGAATTCTTTTTCACAATAACAGATCTCTTCAACGTTCACCAAAACGCATAGAGAGAGACAACATGGATACGTTGGATAGATACGAGTGCCCACAGAACATCGACCATATTGGCGGATAAGAGAAGAACGCGTAGGTGGCGAGAGAAGAATGCGTAGGGTAACAAAGGCTCGCCATGATGAAGACAAACGATGGACAGAAAACGCGAATGAAGAACACTTTGAAAGGCGAGAACAAAAACGAGAGTGTATAGGGTAAGAGCATGGAAATGAAAAGAAGGAATGAGCACTAAATGAACACGCACAGGGGAGAACGCGAATTCAAAACCATGAATGAAGGTTCCATTGCATAAACGTGTAGGAAAACGCGAATGAAGGAAGACGCGAATAGAAAAAACGAATGAAATAAAAACGTGAATGAAGAAATCAAAACGCGAATGTACAAAGATCATATACAAATGACAATACAAAGCCGAAATGAAAGTCTTACCAGGGCAAAACGCGAAGCTTGTTGAAGAGAGAAATGGCGAATCTCCAAAAAACGTGATTTTGCAGATGAAAGGCAAACGCACAGCAAGAGGAGATGCAAAAGAAATAAAACATAAACAACAAAAGTGGCGAATTCATTCACTTAACTTTGCAAATGAAAATTAAAAACCTAACTCAAGTCGTGCAATAAATTTAGGCACGAAAAGTGGCACGATTGACGAAAAACGCGAAATTGTGAAGAAACGTGCCAGAGGAATGAAAAAAGTTTAAGTGTTGAGAAAAAATGTAATGGCGCTAAAATTTAGCGCTCTTGCATTTTTTAGAATTTTCACTTCATGCAGGGGCGCTAAATTTTAGCGCCCTTACATTTCCAGACTTAGCCAAATTTTGGATTTTCCCTGCAGGGGCGCACTTTTTGAGTGCTACTGCATCTTCCGTAATTTGCAAAGTATTAACAGTGAAAAGTCGCGAAAGATCTCGTTTCGAAGGTCTTTGCGAGGAGAACAAGGTGGAATGCTCGAATTGACTATTCGAGACTTGGGAACGCACTTCGAGGTGACTCGAAAATCACCCCGTTGTGCGTACTTGAACTTCACGAATCCTAGGAAACGGACAAGTTTCGTAGGGGGGTTATCCATGGAACGAGCGCTGCTAGATTCCGCGATAACAGATTGAAGTTAAGTATTGAAAGTCCAGTTGACCACACAAGATGGACTTACCATCAGCAAGAACGTTAGTGGTATGGATAAAAGAAATACACTTATATCAAGCATAAACATCCATATCTAACTACAAGCATGAAATTAAGTTCCTAATTGAAGTCAAAGGAATAAGAAACCTCACGAACTATTCCAAACAAAGTTGAAATTCGCCATCAATGAAAAGCTTTATTAAGAATAATCTTTTGTGACAATCTCTTACAAAATTCTCTAAGGGAGAATTCCCCTTCTTCTTCAACAATGCAAATGAAAACTACTCTAACTTAAAAGCTTCTACTCTCTATTCTGCTTCAACAATTGCTCTCTATTCTCTGATTCTATGACTACTAGAGTACAAATGAGGGGGACTCCCCCTTATATAGCTGGCCTATTTGAATCGATGGCCCAGATCAAATTACAATGGAGGGCTCAGATTGAGCCACCTCAGCCCTAGACGAGTTTGCCCTAAAAACCGCCAGAAGGTGGAGTGGTGTCATAAATGCTCCTAAAAATAGCAGATTCCTCCTTTGACCAGTATGAGCAATTAATGCCCACTAACCTTCTAGAAGATTCTCGTCCATGACCCGGATTCCTTTGCTCTTCTCTCTGACCGCGTACGCTATGAATCTCGCCAATACTGCGTCGACCTCTTCTTCTGAAATTGATGGAGTGAGATTCAGCTGATACTCCAAGATGGCCACCATTTGTTCATGCTTCTCGCACGATTTTCCCCAAGTCTCGATGGAATCCTGCGTGCTCTGAATGATTGTTGAAAACGTGGAGATGTTTTCAAAATCCAACTGGGAAAATGTTCTCATCTCAGAGAAGAATGGCTGCAATCTTGCCCTTAATCCTTCTGCATCTACCTCTTCATGTGCGAGCCTTTTTGCAAATACCGACTCCAAAGTGTTGAGAATACTCTCACGAATATTCCTCATGGCCTTTCTGATCCTGGAAGACTCTATTGCTGCAGTATCAAAGAAACCCTTCCCTGTGAATGCTGCTGAATGCCATCCACGGAAGTCATATCTGTCACCAGCCTGAATTACCCCTTCATTCACCAGAGTTTGCGTGGGAACACGCATCAAAACAGCCAGACGTGGGATAGTATTGTCTTGGAAGATGTGGGTATCACCCCAAGTCTGCTCAATATCCTCTAAACGTGAAAGAATACCGGAAGCATTCTGGAATGCTGAGGCGAGATCTGCCATGAACTTTTCTGCCTCAATGCGGACACCATTCACCCACTTATCTCCTTCTCGCACAGCCCTCTTCACTTCTTCCAAGCCGCTGATCGGCTCACGTGGCACCTCTGGTGGAAGCTCTGCTGCTGGATTACCTTGAGCAACAGGATGTGCGAGATTTTGCACATATTCAACCAACGCTCTGTGCTCTTTCTTCAACCTCTTATACTTTCCTTCTTTCTTTACCAGCCTATCTTTTAATGCCTGAAACAAAGTTTCAGCCTCTTCCACCACCTGCGCTCCTGAAGGGCGTCCCAACTCAACAGTGGTGATTGTGTATTTCTCTGGCATTGCATCACTCAAGTCGTGATCTTCTCTTGGGGCAGCGATGTGAAGGCTCTGGGAACCTGCCTCGTTAGTTTCTATCCTTGTATATTTTCTCGCCCTCTTCCGCTTTGGCGACTTGCTTGTCCTATTCAAGAGTGCTTCCATTTCAATTGCTAGGCTGGCGTCATCATCCTGGTCTCTTCGGATCGCCTGTGAAAGCCAATTTCGCTGAATATCATAAACAATCAGAGGCTGCTCCTCAGTTGCTTCTACTTCTCGAACTTCTTCCCGAGCAGTATCTGTTGGAGGCTCAATTATCTCGACCTCTTGATCACTTCCTTCATGTGCCCCAGCATCTTCCTCTCCGAAGGAATAATCGAAGTGGGTGTCCATGTCCGTGTCTTCCCCTTCATCTCGCTTACTGGCAGCTTCGGGATCATTCACACTTTGAGTATCTACCTCCTTGGGCATTGGCTGGTTAATTTCTCCGTCCTCCAGCTCTTCATTTCTTTTAGCTCTCTGACTAGCAAATAATGACACTTCGCGCACACTGGAAGCATGAGACACCAATTGAGTTGAGGACGTGTCCTCCGATCCCTGAGGTTCTGGCTGAACGGGCTCCCTTCTTTTTGGTTCCGGACCTCGTGTGAGCTGCTTCTTCCTTTTCGCTACCACTGGTGGCTTTCCATCACCCATGAGGTCATACGTGAGGGCGACTGACCTCCTCCTCAATCTATTAACACGCTCGTCCACCCAAGCTCTCGTAAATGTCATGACCGGGATAAACAGAGTGTCTAGATCCACAATCTCCGGCTCGGCCCAATCTATAGGTGGTATAGGTGTGCTTTTCACCGCTTCAAAATCCGGATGGGTGATCCTAGTATCCTCCTCCAGTTGATCCGGCACCTTAATCACCTCACACTCCCTGATTAGCTTTAGAGGTAGCCTTGAGAATGTCCTTTTTCTGATTTCGTCCTCGCCTGCAGCATTTGCCCAAAAGTCCTCTAGGTGAGCCTTGTGCTTAAATTCTTCTCCTTGTACCGTTCCTATCATTCCCTTGGGGTCAAAATTCTGTCGGCTCGTGTGAAGAGTCAGCTTGTAGAACTTTAGCTCACCCTCGGCCTCCTTGGCTGCTTGTAAAGTCGGGCATTCCTCGAGTGAATTTCCCAACACAATGGGAAAATGAAGACCTCCCTTCTTCTTTCGCCTTATAATCTTGTCGTAGGCCACCAATTGCCTAGACAACTCAAGTAGGATCATCCTGTTAGTGGGGTACCTCGGTAGCTTGTACACATACGAATCGTACCCTGGCAACCTCAAGTAGGTAAATTTTGGGAATTGGATGAACCAACACCCGTATTCTTCGATCAACGCCTGTGCCTCCTCGGAGATCCTCTGCTGTAGCCTTTGCTGAAGTGTTATCGTGATGTACATAGTAAAGGCATCATTCACTCTTTGAAAGTCACCAGTGTGAGTGAGATGTAATTGTCTGCACGACTGGTGGATCTTAAACTGATTGTAGCCGCAGCCAATTGGCTCTTGGTACGCCAATCCCCTGTACTTGGTCATTCGAGCCAACATATAGATGACGTATGAGCTCATATAAAATGTTTTTGTTCTTCTAAGGTTCCGGAACTGCTCATCGATGTTGTCACTTATCATCTTCGCCCAGTTCACTTGCTCGTCCCCTTCGAGCACCACACTGATGTAAAAGAACATCCATGGCTCGAATATGAAAGACTGCGGGCTACCATTGATTCTGCTGAGCAACATAATGATGTCGCAATACTCTTGCTTCAGCTCCTCTGATATTATTTGCTTCGGTAGCCTAGCAGCCGGCGGCTTTGGCTTGCGCATCCATGTGGTGTTTATTCTCTTCATGCACTTCTCGAAGGTTGTGGCGTACATCTTATCCGCCTTGGCCTTGGACTTATACATCATGTTGTCTGTAGCGAGGATTCCAAATGCCTCGCCAATCGCATCTGGAGCGAGATTAGCCATGATCAAACCACCAGGAGAGGTGATAGTTCGATCCTCAGAATTATAGAAGTTGGCGCACTCAAGAATCAACTCGGGACACCGAACTGCTGGTTGGAAGCCTGCTGCATTGTACAACCCACTCTTCACAATGTTCTGTGATGCCTCTGTTGGAAGGTTGCCACCTTGCCCGTACATTCGGCGTATGAACGTCTCGAGGTTGAAGGACCCGAGATTGGTGTCCGTCAAATTGCCATACTTTGAGATGATCTTTGACTCTGGGATGAAGGATTTCTTCAAACTCTTGATAATCGCCTGCCTGGAGGCGTTAGCTTCGTTGTTTGCAGCCTTAGTTCCAGCCTTGCTAGTGCCAGCAGCGTCAGCCATCTGCAAAACAAAAGCGAATATTACTCCATCAACTTTTAAAAACGACAATCACGTGAGGCGGCTGGCGGTTGAGCTGGCTGCAAAAATAAATACAAGTTAGTAGCGTTAGCAGCCAACTTTGACTTCTCAAGATTAAAACTTCAACCTCCAGCAACTCGCAGCCAGAATAAATAACTTAACTCCTCACGAGAATTTTACTCTATTAATCTCAACTTCGAAAAAGCGTGTTAAGTATCAGCAATATTTTAAAATCAGCAATTTTGAATTAAAATCAGCAAGCCATCGAATTATAAACTACCAAGTCAGAAATCAATTCTTCGACAGTTATACATTAGCAACTTCGAAGGAAAAAACACTCGAGAGTTTTTTAAACGTGCAAGTTTAAAATCAGCAAGCTTTGACAAATTAAAATCAGCTTTTCGAAGTTATAAAACAGCAACTTCGAAAAGCAATCAAAAGCTAACACTTCGAAATTATAAAACAGCAACTTCGAAGGCATTACAATTTAAATCCAATTCGATTCCAACACTCAGCAATTTCAAACAATTTCGAAAAATCAAAGCTCAAGCAACTTCGCATTCCAACAATCTCAGCACTTTAACTCTCAGCATAAATAAAGCATTTCAGCATTTCAACTTTAAACTTTAAAAGCATTTTGATTCTCAGCAAAATAAAAAAAAGCTTCAGCAACTTCGAAGACATACCTCGATAATGTGAAGAAAAGAAAATGCTAAACCCTTTTACTTCAAAGCACTTCGCAACTTGCAACCTCGAATCTCAGCAACTCCAACAATCGAACTTTCAGCAACTTCTCGAATTAAATCTCACAACTCAGTTTGCCAGCATAAATTTCAACTTCGAATCTTGTGAGACGATAATGAAAATCTTCGAAGTTTTATAGCAAAAGGCTGGCGCTAATTTTAGCAAATGCCTTTTATTCCTTTCATCATGACTGACGCGTCTGCTAAATTTAAAAGGGAATATTCTCGTCGTCTGGCAGTTATTATGACAATTTGCTATTCGGGGAGATTCTTTCCTCGATTTAAATTTAAAATTCCCTCCCGACTGCCAGTTACCTCTAGTGATTTCGAGAAAATCATTTTTACATCGATTTGAAGTTATCTCGACTGCATTTTAAAATGGCACTTTTAATTAATTAAAATTTTAATTTAATTGCCAGTTTTAATTTATTTTTTCAACGCATTTTAAAAATTTGATATCAATTGCCGAAACTGGCTAGGCATAATTTTATTTTCCGTCCGTAATTAACTTCCAAAACAAATTCCCCTTGTTAAATCGTCCGAAATTTTAAAATTGCATGGGTCAAAATCGAAGGGGGAATTTAATATTAGACTTAGGAAAATAATTAATTAATTAATTAAATTTAAATTTCTCCGTCTTGCTAAGAGAAATTTTAATTTCTTCCGAATGCCTTTCGATTTAATCGTGCTGAGAAAATTTCAAGTGCCTTAGAAGTCAAAATTTTAAATTTTAAATCTCCACTTGATTATTTTATTTCTAACGCCTTTTAATTTACTTGCTTTTTGAAAAATTTAAACGCCTCTTTAATTTATTTCTTCCTTTTTAAACACTTTCCTTCATAGGCGCACTTCACTCTTCGTATTTTTATTTTAAATCACCATGATCTTGGGCGTATATCTTATATTTATTTATTTACTCTCTTTCTTTCATAACCAAGGCGCAAAACATAGGTGGAGGTTTCATTTTTGGAACATCTTCATCATACGCCTTTTAGGAAAATCAAAACATACGCCCCCAGGAAAATTAAATCATGCCTCAAGCCACGATTTTTTTGACGCCTTAGTTAATTTCTCAAGGGCGCATATCATACATCGTGCTTTAAGCTGAGGGCGCATATGATAGGTTATGGTTTGAGCTTGGGCGCATTCCTTATATCGAGCTTCTAATTTCGCTTTCAGGCGCAAATGAGTGTTTGGAGTATCAAATTTCTCACCACTTAGAAAATTTCAAGATCCAATCCTTTTCTTCATGGGCGCATTTACCTGTGTGAGCTTTCAGCTTAAATGATTTCATCAAATTTCAGTTTCCACCATTCTCTTGAAGGCGCACTTAGCATAGTCTTCTTCCAGTTTCAAGGGCGCGTATAAGATGATGAGCTTTCAGCTTAAAACACTTAGGCGCAAATGGATGCATGAACTTCTAGTTTTGTCAAGAGGGGCGCATTCTTATAGCTGAACTTCTAATTTTCCCCTTCAGGCGCATTTGGGTGGTGGAGGTTTCAATTCTAAACTTGGGCGCATTTACTACATCCAACTTTCAATTTGTCAAGGGGGCGCATATAGCCTAGCAAGCATCCATTTTTGCTTTGGGCGCAAATCACCCTTCAACGTTTCACTTTTGCTTTGGGCGCATTTGCTAGGGTCAACGTCTAATTTCTATGCCTTAGAAAAATTTAAAAGTTTTTGCAAAATAGAGGCGCATCTATTATATGAAGCTTTCAATTCCAAGCTCCTAGGCGCAAATCACCCTCAGAGCTTCAAGTTTCTACGCCTAAGGATATTTTCCAAGTCCCTTTAGCTAGCAAGGGCGCATTTTACCCATGATGCTTCCGTTTTTAACACTCAGGCGCATTTCACTCATCCTCCTTCAAGGCGCATTTAGCACATGGGACTTTCATTTTCACTTAGGCGCATATCATGTGTCTAACTTCCATTTTGTGTCATGGGCGCATATAGCAGGGTCTCCGCTCAATTTCTTGCCTTAGTGAAAAATTTTATCTTCAACCTCCTTGGGCGCATTTTGACTACCAAGCATCCACTTTTTGACTAGGCGCATATGGCACATGGGGGTTTCAATTGACTTAGGCGCACTTGACATAGTCAACTTCCATTTTGCATCCCAGGCGCATTTAGCATACTAAGCTCTCATTTTTGTCAAGAGGGGCGCATTTGCAAGGGTCTACATTCAATTTCGACACTTAGAAAATTTTTCACTCCAACCTTCTTTGACCCAGGCGCATTTGGGGGATCAAGCTTCCAATTTTAATGCCTTAGAAAAAAATTTCACTTTCTCCATGACCTTGGGCGCATTTGGCACAGTCTCCGCTAAGTTTCCGACACTTAGCCATTTTTCCACCTCTGTTCAGCCTTCAAAGTGGGCTTTAATGCCGGACTTGAAATTTTATCCATTTTAGCACAATTTTACGCCTGTTACCAGATTTGAGTTGATTTTCTGTGGTCAACCCTAACTCACCCTGACTTTCTATTCTTAGAAAGTTCCTGAAATTTCGCGCCGTTGACTGAATTCTGACTCCTGAAAGCCCGATTTTCACTTTGCTCTGAATTTTGACTAGCTTGTTCTGTTAGCGCCTGATGTTTGTTTGTACCTGCTATTTTTAGCAACCTGCTAAAAATAGAAACTGCTCAGAAAGTCTTCAAACTTTGCGTATTGAATGCCCGAAACATGGTGATTGCCATCGGATGCTGATCCTGCGTGACTGTCGGGTTCTGCCCTTGATTTTAGGAAACCCTAATTAACCTGCTAAAAATAGCACTGTCTGATTCTTCATTCTCTGTAACTCTGTTTGCTTTGGAATTTGCGCCAAAGGCTCCTCATCACGTGCTTGACCTGTATTTGCTGAGATTTGGTGCTGACCTGCCAATTATAGCTGCTGCTGAGGTGACTTACTATTTATAGTAAGTGTCTGTTTCTGAGATCGCTTTAGCTCCGTTTGAGTTGAAATTTGGACAGTGTGCTCTTCGGTGGTGAACTTGCCTGTGTATGCTGACGCCGAGGTCAACTTTCTATTTATAGCCTGCGCCGAGAATATCTTACTAAAAATAGCAAGTTCTCCGATTGCCTTCAAATTTTGTCAGCAGACTCTCGAAAGGATGCTGATTATGACGGATACCTCAGTTTTGACCATTTTGATCTTTGACTCCTCATTTTTAGCTCTGAAGCTCGAAACCCTAATTTTGTGCATGTCGCTCAGATGAGCTCCGTTTGACCTCGTTTCAGTTGCATGATGATCAGCTTGCATTTCTGGAGCGTCGAGCTGCTGCCCAAGTGATACCTGCTAAAAAATAGAAAGCGGCCCGAAAAGTGATCAACCGGCTGTCGGATGATCTTGCATGTCATACTGCCCGAAAAATCTTGAAAAACCCAGAAAAACCCAGAAAAATCTTCAACATGCACGCACTGGCTAAAAATAGTAAGTTTCCGAAAAGTGGTCAGCTCCATTTGCATGTTACATCGTTGCAAAGCTCTTGGAAAACCCAGAAAGAAAATGCCGACATGCACTGAAAATGTCTGCATGCAAACCCTAATATCAGCCTCCGAAGGCCGAATGCTGAAAGTCATCATCATACTTTGCATGTCATATCGTCGCGAAGGTCTCGAAAAACCCACAAGGAATCTCCGGACATGCGTTGAAAAACTCTGCGTTTAAGCCCTGAAAGTTGCCTCCGAAGGCAGAACTGCTAAAAATAGCAAGTAGTCCGTTTCTGCTCAAAATTTGTCAAAAGTGAATCTGAAGTGCTCGGAAGGTAATGAAGTTGCCAAAATGCGAAAATCCTACGAAAATCAACCCTAAACTGACACTTACTAAAAATAGAAAGATGGCAGAATTCAGTGAAAGTTCAGGGGTTGCTTGCTGAAAACATGGTAATAACTCTGCTAGGCTCAAAAGCTGACAAACCAACTCAATCTGATCTCAATATGACCTAAAAACGTGAAACCCTAATTTCAGACCTGGTCAAATCTTACGTTCAAGCTCGCTGACGGGAGCGTCCCCAGAAAATCAGATAGCGGAAAAGAAGCAGAACGAGAGAGAAAGACAAAAAGAAAATCCAAAAGACCAGAACGAAGCAAAAATTTATGGGTCCCCATTTTAGATGGGGCGATGTGTGAAAAGGTCACAACAGGACCGCATTATATGTCCGTGGTTGGCGGAAAAGCGCCCGAGTGATGTTTCTCCTCCACGAACACCCGACTGATGATCCAAGACTTGACAGGACGAACTCCTGGACCTTCTTACTTCTATTGGTGTCAAAAGCCTACGGGCTATGTATGTATAATTCACTTCTTACTTTGTAATTTCAATTGGAATGAAATAGTTTAAAGATGCAAAAGATGTTTCTTATTTATGTTTTGAAAAGAAATTTTTATCAAAATGGTATTGTTCTTTGTTGGCGTAAAATCTAACACCTCTGGAGTGCAGGTTTGTACGGACAGCTATGTACACTACGCAATGAGTGCTCTTCAAATTAGGAGGGGAAGCTCCCTCGTTGTGCTGGAATGCATGGAAAAGAAAAGTAATCTAAGTCCTATCTTTTTGTTCTCGGCTGGAAGAGGCACAAGGTTAAGAAAACCAAGAACGTTGCAGCTAAGGATTTTCTGGTTTCGCAGATCAGTAACTACAACTAAGCTAACTACTTTAAATCTATCCAGTTTCCTCAAGAAAACAGAGCATGAGGAAAAGGAGCAGGGATTGACTATCTGACGATAAGCGGGTTTAGACTCTCTACTTGAAGGCAAGGTGGCACAACTATCATCTCAATCTAAACCAACTTATTGGGCACAACAGATTTAAGAATTTACTAAGACGATCTTACGAAACCCTAGGTGGTATAACACTTGATCGAATCAGCAAAGCCTTCACAAAACAGCCTTTATCTTTATAATCTCACGAAAACCTAGGTGGTATAACCTTCAATTATATTGATAAAGATTCACAAAACAGATTTATCGCTGCAACTTCTCGAAACCCTAGGTGGTATAACGATCGATCACAATGGTAAATTAACACAAAACAGCCTTATCACCTTAATCTTTTGGAACCCTAGGTGGTATAACAATTGATTTCAATGATAAAGATGTTCAAACAGATATATCTAATCTATGGAAAGAATTCAGCATCACAATCTTTCGAAACCCTATGTGGTATAACAATTAATTGCAATAGTGAAGACACATGAACAAATACGAAAAAAGAGCAATATTGAGGCAAAATTGGAGCGCGGCATATATTTCTCTCTCAAGCAAAAGTTATTTACAAATGAGCATAGAAGCTCTTGTTATATGCATCAAGATTAGCGAGACCCTAAAAATCACCTTGTGTCATCTATAGTTCACGCAATGCATGCAAACAATCGCCAAACACTAATTAAGTAAACTATACAGTCAACTGGGAAACTACCCTCAGTTTGACTGAAACATCTAATCTAAAATGGACAATTGTGCGAGCATGCACGTCCTTATTGAACACAAATTAACTGGAAGACTATCATCAGTTAACGTAAAACCCTAAATAAAACTCCAAGTAAACAAGATGAATCTCAGAATAGATATGCATGAGGGTAGAACTGACTGATTAACGAAGAATCAAGTTAACTCCACGTGTATAATATCTATCGCGAGGAGGTGTTGGCTGAAGTCGCAGTGCGTGATCTCGGTAACCAATCTCTCAACGAGGCTGTCAACTGCATCAGCATCTGAATGTCAGCAACTTGAGCAATCTTTGCAATCTTTGCACACTCAACCAGCATTTCACTGACTGGCAACTTTGGCGGCTCCGTGACTGAAGTGATTTCCATCATCTCTTCTACAGCTTGATACAAATCCGTCTCAGCTTTTTTGATGAAGTCATGAATTAAGACCGATTTGGTCTTGAATTCAGTCTGTGTGTACTATACTCTGAAAAACTAGCCTGTTGACTGTGAACACGGCTATATTCTGACAACATTTCTGAGAGCTAAAAATAACCTGCTGAAGCTAAAAATAGCCTTTCGAAGATTTATTTTCGGCGAAAAATCTGAGATATGGGTTTTGTCCAGAAGAAGATTCTAAGGCAACCCAGAAAGTCAGAAATGCGAAAATATGACTTCTACTCGACCATGCAAAGACTTTTCGGTTGAGAAAATTAGAGCCTCGAGAACTGATGCTCTGGAGTTAAAAATTCCTGAAAAATCAAACGCACGATTTTAATTCGAGGAAGCTATATAGAAATGATCCAGATGCTGAGACTTGTTGAATTTGCCAATTTCAGGAACATGCGAATTGTAATCTGAGATTGAAGGATGAAAAAGACGTTTTTATGATGCTCTTTTTCTGTGAAAATCGCCCTTGAATTCTTCAAATTGCTGAGAACTGTGAACTTTAACCTCTAAAAGAATGTGATTGGAGAAATCGCCTTTGTTCTGAAAACCATGAATTTTTCCTCTTGAAATTTGCGCCTTTGTTGAAGAAATTCGAATTTCCTTTGAAATTATCTTGAGAAAATACAAATTTATCTTGAATTTAATAATTCGCCTTTGAACTCTGGAGGAATTTGCGAATTTGCTATTTGAATGAATACACCTTTGAGAATTTGAAATACGCCTTTGATTATCTGAAGAATTTGCGAATTTGCTTGAAACTATGAATATCCTTAAAGATGCGCGCCTTCTCTTCTTGAAGAAATACGAACTTCTCTTGAAATTTGCTTTGAAAATTAACAAAATTCGATTTCTTTTGAAAATATGAATTAGCTTTGAAAATTGCGAATTTCTCTTAGAGATTGAATTTTCTCTTTGAAAAATACGAATTTTATTGAAAGCTCTGTGAATAACAAATGATGATGCCATACTTGAATAAGAAGAAATTCGCACCAATTGAGCAACTGCAAGAATTCAAAACCCTGACAAGAATAGAAGATCTCTGATTGGTTGCCTTTCAGTTGAACTGCCACTGACTGGAAGTTCGAATAATAAAATATTTATTATCATGCAATGGCGCTAAAAATAGACATATTCTGAACTTCAGTTGACAAACTGGTTGAAGCTCTGAGATTCATTGTTTGACTTTACTGATTCCGAAAAGTCATCTCATGAGCATATAGGCGTCCTTTTGCTCAAGATATTTCATTTTTGATTAAATCCCTACTTTGTAGCTGACAGCACTGTCGCGACTGGCCAACTTTGACACTGGTTTCCGGATGACCGGGTGTGATGCTGAGACTGATCTGCGATAATCAGCGGAAAGCCTACTGAACAAGGAAGAAATGTGCTGCTAGGAGCATAACTGCAAAAATCGTTTTAACTTGAAAAAAATTACGGCCTTTGATTCTGATGCTTCAGACGACATTTTCTAAACTGCCATCGACTTGGCAATGGTGTGAATGGCGTGAACCTGTGATACCCGAAGCTCCACGGTGACGTGGAGATATTCCGCATCCGATGACTGCTCACACGAGAACTGAAAGCTGTGTTAAGGGCCTCAAAAAGAAAAGCGCCCCTGGCTCAAGGTTGCACTTTGGACATTTCAACGAAAATCAAACATCGTCAAAACACCCTACTTTGACAGCTGATAACTGGAGCTGGGATGACCCGATCCTGGCATTATCTGTTTTAACGGACAGCCAGGAGGGACCTCAAGAGAAGTCACTGGAGGTGTCGAGGCAAGAAAACTGCTTCTAAGACCTCAAATACTCCAGTGCGTATTTTTAATATGTTTACCGCTCCCAGACAGCCATTTTTCGGACGTTTTCACCTTGAAATATGACACCAAAGACCTCGCACGCACGAGCGACTGCCAAATGCTGAAGGCTGACGGCTATGCTCGTTGGATAGATAAATTGATTACGCTCAATAGTCGTGAAGACTTCGAACGCGAACGGGCTCATCTGATCAGTCTAAAGGCTAGGCGCCTAAAGACCATGAAAATGCACTGAAAACCATTTGTTGGTTCCGCCCGGAAAATTACGTGCTTAGTAGAATCTCCGCCACGACCACCAGGAACGTCGGATCGACAAGCTGAATGATGCATCGCGGAGCTGGACAAGAATACTACTGATGTCAGAGATCCTGCGCAAATTCTGGCATCGAGGGGTCCTTTAGCCAAGCCTGGCTATACTTGCACTTTGGGCAAAAATGGAGAAGCTCGGAAGTGAAAACTCCATTTTAAGCTGTTCTTCGGACGACTGCTGCCTGAACTCTGAGAGTCGGATGACTGCGCTTGATATCTCGTCGAATAAGCAGACTAGCTGTGAACAAATTGAATGTCTTCGGCAACGAAACTGACAAGTTTTACCCCTGCCTTGAAATGGGCGCCCTCAGGCTAGAGGCGCGCTTTTGCCTGAAAATGACAAATTTCCATCTCCTAAAATTTAGGGATTTTTACTTCTGTCGTCGTTTGCCGGAGCTGTGAGTCTCGGAATGCTTCGCTGAATAGCTCGACGGATAGCCAGACTGATTCTGAAGAGATTGACTGCATGCTTGAGCACTTCAGACAAGATCTTGACCTCCAAAAAACTGGGCGCCCCTGAGCTATACTTGCACTTTGAGCTTTTCCTTTGAAAAATCTCCATGGTTTGAGCTCTAAAAACTCTGTTACGATCATTGAAATGACCGTCTGCAATATGAAATGTCGTCGTGAGATGTTCCTCCATCGTGAAAATCTTCATTTTGAGTCTCTGCTTCAGGTTTTGACCAATATAACTGACATTGACTGACAAACTATCGACAAAACTCCATGCTTGACATTGCCCAAAACTGTGTTTCACGACATTTTAGCAAGGTTTAGACTTTTTAATGCAAAATGCCTTGATGAAGCAAAAAATTTGGTTTGGGTACAACATTCTTACTTTTATGTATGAATTGTAAAGTTTTAAATTTATCGTACAAGTGTGTTCGTTACAAAAAGCCTTCCTAGTTTGTGGGGTCCATTCAACTTTTGCATCCTTCTTGAGCATTTCATTTAACGGCCTCACTATCTCCGCAAATCTAGTTATAAACTTTCTAACAAAATTAATCTTGCCGAAGAACGATCTCAATTCTTTCTGACTTCCTGGCAAACCGATCCTTGAAATGGCTTCAATACGCTCGGGGTCAATTGATATACCCTTCTCTGAGATGACGTGACCCAATAGTTTACCCTCTGTGACGCCAAATATACATTTCTTAGCATTCAGGGAGACGCCAAATCTTCTGCATCTCTGGAATATCTTTCTTAAATCTTCAACATGGTCCCCTCTTTTCTTTGAGAACACGGTTAGGTCATCCATGTAAATAATTATGCACTTTCCGACAAGGTCTCGAAAGGCGATGTCCATTGCTCGTTGGAAAGTGGCCCCTGCGTTGATTAAGCCGAAAGGCATTCTTCTGTAAGCAAATGTTCCCCATTTCGTGGTGAACGCAGTCTTCAATCTATCTTCATGTTCAACCATCACTTGGTTGTAGCCTGAATACCCGTCCAAAAAGGACATCATTTGTGAACCATTCACTATTTGCAATACTTCATCCAATGAAGGCAATGGATAATTATCTTTCTCAGAGGCTCTGTTCAGATTGCGGAAGTCTACACACAACCTTATTTCTCCGTTCTTCTTTCTGACCGGAACAAGATTGGCAACCCACGTGGAGTGCCTCACTGGGAAAATAATCCTGGCCGAAAGAAGCTTCTTGACTTCCTGATAGATTAACAGCTCTAACAATGGATTTACTAGCCTCTGCCTCTGCCTGAACGGCTTACTGCCTGGCTTCAGTGGTATTGTATGTGTAATCAGTGACGTATCATATGTCTTGAGATCTTCGTATACCCATGCTATCACTTCTGGAAATTCCTTCATGACTTTTAAGATGCCTTCCTTCTCTTTTGGTGTGCAAACTTTTCCAATGAAAACGTTCTTTACTTGTTCACTTGTTCCTAGATTGACGGGCTCACAATCATTGCCTTGAGTATTTTGATTTCTACTCAGTTTGTCAGTATCAAACAGTCTTTCCAACTCAACCATTCCTCTCGGAATGACATTGGTCTTTAAATTCAAAATTCCTTCTGCGTCGTATTTTGCTTCTTCAATCTCTTCCTCATCGATGATTTGTGCTTCAAACACACCTGAGCTTGTAAGAAAATCCAAAATCTGTTTATCATCATCAAACACTTGGAAATTCTTTATGTTATCAGGGATTGCCGGTGTTGAAACCAACTCTACTGTAAACTTCTTCAACCCTTCCATTGCTAATGGTTCCAATGAACTGGCAGCTTGTGCAAGAGAATTTGCAACGGTGTTCTTGGATCTGTAAACTTGCTTTATATTGAACGCATCAAAGCTTTCTATGAGGTCCCAGACCCTATTTCGATAACGGCCCAATCTCTTGTCGTGACAGGCGAACTGCTTCCTTACTTGGCGGACCACAATGTCTGAGTCCCCAATGGCGTGTACAATCTTGGCTCCCTTTTGAATTGCAAGGAGCAATCCATGAATCAAGGATTCATATTGAGTAACATTGTTGGTGCATGAAAATTGGAGTCTATAAGCACCTAAATAAGCCTCTCCTGTTGGGCTGACCAATTCAAACCCTGCTCCATTTCCTTTCTTAGACTTTGATCCATCAAACCTTAAAGTCCATACTTGATCCTTGGTAAGAGTGCTGGGAGACTGAATCTGTGTATCCTCTTGATTGCACACCTCTGTAACTTTTTCTTCAATCTCAAACTGAGTTTTATCATCTTCAAGTTCTTCTATTAAAATTTCTTTTTCTTCATTCATCTTTTGATGTTCTTCTGGCAACGAGGTCTGTGGAACGAGCCTTGCAACTTGCTCTAGTGCCACTTTGCACATGGCGCATGTGATCTCTGAATGAAATGCTTCGTGTATTCTGCACCAGTTAGGGAGCAGCAAGTCCTTGATTGAAGCATCTTTATCCAACTCTGTTTCTTGTTTTACACTGTTCAGGACAAAATGCCTGAAGTTTTCAAAAATTCCCCCACTCTCACTATCACTTGAATCACTTTCAATCAGAACTTCGATGGAAGTGGTGGTGTCTTCTAAACATCTCTTTTCACTTGAGCTTTGTAGCATCAATATCTCTTGCTTGACAGGCCTATACGAGCCTAAGTCAGTCTCTACGAACATAATTTCATTATCTTCACCATACTCAGTGATCATTAATTTAAGCCTCGGTGTGCTTTCGATCTTGATTTGATTTGGGACTCCCTTCCAGGGAAGCCACATGTGAGAAAAATCAGTTGCAATGTATCCATTTAACTTTCTTGCCCAGTCTCGGCTCAGTAACATGCCATACCCATCCGGTATATCGACCACTGATATGTCAATACAGCTCTGAATTCGGGGATCCGCTGACAATTGCATATGGATATTATTCAGCTCCCCAATCACTGGAACTTCGGTCTTGTCTAGCTGGGTCACTTTCTTTGTGGTATGCAACGGGACTATACCCAACCTTTGACACACTCTTAATGGCATGACGTTGCTAGAGGCACCGGAATCAATCAAACAATTGTGCAATAATTTTCCAAAGATTCTGACTGATACCAAGAACGGGGCGGGCTCATCTTTACCCTGATAGAATACAACTGGTTTCTTCTTTTCATTTCCCTTATCCAATGGAATTTGATTGCCTTGGGAAACCTTTTGTGTCTGCTCTTGCTTTTGCTCTGTGGGCAAGTTGAATTTAACTCTTCTTTTATCTTCAGTCTTTGATTTGCAGGTTCACTTGAAGATCCTTGTACCATCCCCACAAAACCTTGGGACTGTTGTGGAGTCTCCCAAGCGTTGAAAGGCGCGTGAGGCACCTCTTCTACCATGTTTGCACTCTGCACAGGACGTGAATGTGTGTTGGTTAGAGGATTTCTAGATGAACTAGGCGTTTCTTGAGATGTGCTCTTTACAACTGGTGTTTCATATAGGCTTCCCAAAATTGTATCTCTAACCTCTGAGATCTTCATCAACTCATACAAGGGAAGACTGACTTTTATCTTCTTAACTTCTTCTAGTACGTAAGAACTTAATCTTTTCATGTCATCTCTCGGGAGATTGTCCTTTTGAGGACGCTGCATCACGTGAATGGGTTGTTGGATGGTCTGCTGTCCATTTCTATTCTGCATCGTATTTTGCTGTATATACTCTGGAGATTCCCTTGGTAAACTTGGATTGTTACTTGCATTCGGATTCGGTGGAGTTGAGAAATTGTTCGGAGGAATCGAGGACGTCAAAGGCTCTTTCTGATGATAAGTCCTCTGATACACTTTGAGTGGTGCTCCTCCGGAAGTCTGAAATGCTTGCACCTCTCTTCTCCCTTCTACCAACACACTATTGTTGAGAGGTGGAAAAACGTAGTTGCCTTGTTCAAGTGGCTCCTCTGAATAACTGTCTTGAACTTCTGAATACACTTGAGCTTCTGAATAAACTTGAGCTTCTTCGTAAACTTGAGTATCTGGCGCCTCCACGGGACCATTTGCCGAAGCTGGTGGAAATCTGTAATTGGCTTCTGGTGGCGCGTAACCTTGATATTCAGACATGACATTAACATTTTCTAGAATCAGTGCTTGGTCATACCTCTGTACCGGGACAATCTCATATCCCGTAGTCGGAGGATTCTCAGTACCCTCCGTGCTTTTTACTTCTCCTTTAAAGATATTAGCTGCTACTTGAAACTCATGGCATTGTAACTCGGAGTGCTGATTGGTGTTATGAAGCCGACACCATCCGGACATAGCAGCTTCTGCCAGAAATACCCTGTCCGTGGGACGATTCTCTGGAGGCGACGGGTTATCTAGCGGTGATGGAACCCCTCCGTTGTTAGGTCCAGTATTCCAGGACCTCTTCTGATATCCTTTATTATTTCGATACCCGTGGCTGTTGTCGTGTCCATGTCCTTGATGGGCATCTTGATGGTGTTGAGAATTGTTATGATATACCCGATTGGCACCTGGATGTGCCTGGTAATTCTTCAACATTGATTGCATTTGATTATTTTGGTTTCTGAGGTGAGTTACCTCAGATGACAGCCTTTTCATTTGTTCTACTAATTCTTTCATTTCATCTTTCTCCTCTTGTGTCTCCGCTGGTGGCACCGTGTTCTGGAGATAGACAGGCTGTGCAGCTGGAGTCTAGGATAAAGGTACCCCAGGATGGAGAATCAATTGATCCGATGGCGGGGTAACATGGTAAGCTGGTTGCGGAACTGGATTCAATGCTGGAATTTGCCGATTCCATGCTGGACTAAGAGTCTGCATTTGATTGTTCGTGGTGACCAAGCCAGTGTACAGAGAAGGCCCAGTTATATTTTGTCCCATATTCTGGCTTACTTCAACAGCCTTAGCATATGCTTGGTTCATATCCGCCGGAATGGGATGAGCTTGTCTTACGAACATTGCGGTTAACGGGTCCAAGGCTGCATAATAGTTTTCCCTTGCATCGGGAACAATGTATGGAGTACGTAGCCTTGTGAGAGCCTTTTGGAATCTATTGTTGAAGGCATGAATAGGCTCTTTGTTCTGTCTTCTTACTTCCGTGAACTGGCGGAAGAGTTCTACTGGGGTGATAGGAATACCGAACTTCCCAATGGATGCCTCTTTCATCTGCTCCCATGTTCTGATTGACCCAACTGGTAAGTGTATAAACCAAAAGTGCGCTTCTTCCCCCAAGGAATACGGGAACAATCTGCAAGCTACATCCGCGTAGGCAATTTGCCTATTTTGTAAATGATCCTCGAACATCTTAATGTGATCCTCAGCAGAACGGTTCAGATCATTAGCCTGATACTTGGTGCAGAAATGCTCCGGATTTTTAGGCATGTCATGATAATCTGCAAACTCAAGAGGGGATGGATTAGTAACTAGCCAAGTAGCACCGTTAGGAGCTGGTTGGCCTCCTGCTTGACCTCCTGGTTGAGCCATTGCTTGAATTGGCTGCCGCCTTTGATATACAATTACTGGGGTTGTGGTAGCCTGAACTGCCTTGGGCTGAGCAAACCTTGAAACACTTGGTGGAGTTCGGAACAAACTTGTAATCTCTTCTCCGCTTTCTTCACTAGATTGAACTTCTTCGTTTGAAAATATCTCTTCGCTTGACTCAACTTCTTTACTTGGACAGACTTCTTTCTTCTTCCTTGCTCGAGTAGGCAGCTCTAACTCTACGAAGTCTTTGTGTGAACTTGGCGTGGACCTCAGGATTCTTTTAAACTTATCGGGTGAGAATGAACTAATTCGATCCAGGATGTAGATGATCACTGTCGGCAAGGAAGAGGACCGAGTGGGTGTCTTTGATCCAGCAAATTTCTTTCAATTGCAACTTGAATTTCAATAGCTTTCTCTTCTTCTTCCTCCAACACGAAGCAAGTTCTCATATACTGGGCGTGTTGTGACCTTTTTCACACATCGCCCCATTGCAAATGGGGACCCCCTAATTTTGGCTTTGCTTTTCGGTCGTTTTGGTCTGTCTCTCTTTTCTACTATCTGTCTTTTCGGGATTGTGCCCATCATTGAGTTTAAACTGGAAATTTTGGTCAAGTCCGAAAATTAGGGTTTTGAATTTTCCAGCCAACCTGAAGTCAAATGAGGTGAATAAATTGAAAATTGAGACTAACACTGTTGTTAGTATGCTTCCAGCAGGTTTCCACCGAAATTTCGTCAGAATCCGAGTACTTACTATTTTTAGTAAGTGTGCAATTACAAGCAATCCTTCAACATTTCTGAAATTCTGACAGTCACGCTGCGTCCAGAGCACCTCAGGCTACACACAGGAAAAATTTGAGCAAAAACGGACGACTTACTATTTTTAGCAGTCCTGCTTCCGGGGCAAATTTCAGGGTGCAGATGCAGAGATTTTCTTTGCATGTTGGCATATTCCTTCTGGGTTTTTCGAGACCTTCGCGGTGATATGACATGCAAAGCATGACGATGGCTTTCAGCATTCAGCCTTCGGAGGCCGATATTAGGGTTTGCATGCAGACGTTTTCAGCGCATGTCGGTATATTCTTTCTGGGTTTTCCAAGAGCTTCGCGATAGTGTAACATGCAAATGGAGCTAACCACTTTTTGGAAACTTACTATTTTTAGCCAGTGCTTGCATGTTGGAGATTTTTCTGGGTTTTTCTGGGTTTTTCAAGATTTTTCGGGCAGTATGACATGCAAGATCATCCGGCAGCCGGTGGGTCACTTTTCTGGCCGCTTTCTATTTTTAGCAGGTATCACTTGGGCAGCTACTCAACACCTCAGAAATGCAAGCTGATCATCATACAATTGAAATGAGGTCAAACGGAGCTCATCTGAGCAACATGCACAAAATTAGGGTTTCGAGCTTCAGCGCTAAAAATGAGGAGTCAAAGGTTAAAATGTGCAAAACTGAAGTATCCATCATGATCAGCATCCTTTCGAGAATCTGCGGGCAGAATTTGAAGGCAATCGGAGAACTTGCTATTTTTAGTAAGTGTTCCAGACGCAGGCTATAAATAGAAATTTGATCTCGGCGTCAGCATAGACAAGTAAGTTCACCAGCAAGGAGCGCGTTGTTCAAATTTCAACTCAAACGAAGATAGGGAAGTCCCAGAAACAGGCACTTACTATAAATAGTAAGTCACTTCAGAAACAGCTATAAATGGCAGGTTGACACCAGATCTCGACGGGTACAGGACAAACATGTGATGAGGGACCTTTGGCGCAAATTTTGAGATAAACGGAGTTACAGAGAATGGAGAATCGGATAGTTGCTATTTTTAGCAGGTCAATTAGGGTTTCCTAAAATCAGGGGCAGAACAGGACAACCATGCAGAAGCGGCGTCCAGTCACGATCAATACCCTTCAAGCAATCAGCACGCAAGATTTGAAGACTTTCTGAGCAGTTGCTATTTTTAGCATGTTGCTAAAAATAGCAGGTGCAGGCAGACATTAGGCTCCGACAGCTCAGTCACATCCCGAGAGTCAACACAAAGCAAAATCAGGCTCTTCAAAGTCAAAAGTCAAAAGTCAAAAGTCAACACGAAATTTGAAGAACTTTCTAAAAATAGCAAGTTAGGGTTAGCATGAACGAGCCTCTCCAAATTTGACAAATGGCATAAAATTCACTAAAATTGATAAATTTTCAAGTCCAGCTAGTGAAAATGCCTTTAAAAGCCGAAGGCAGGTTGAAAATCTTCTGAGTACTACAAATTGGAAGCTCCTATGGTAAAATGCGCCCTTGAGCTTCAGGCTGGTTGAAAAATAGTCAAAGTGCTACAAATTGGAAGCTCCTATGGTGAAATGCGCCCTTGAGGGAAGAGCTTATAAAAATTCTCCCAAGCATTGAAAATTGGAAGCTCTGGGCTCCAAATGCGCCTTGAGGAGGAAGAGGTAATACAAATTTGTCTAAGTCTGCTAAATTGGAAGTAGGAGACCCCAGATGCGCCTTACCTTGCATGGATACATGGAAATTCTTCTAAGTACTTCAAACTGGAAGTTCTACCTCTTAAATGCGCCCTTGAGGTTCAAAAGTTGAAAAATTATTCTAAGTCTTTCAAACTTGAGGCTAGATACTCCATTTGCGCCCAAGAAGAAGAGAGGGTGATTGAAAATTTTCTAAGGCATTCAAATTCGAAGACCACCCTCCTGTTTGCGCCCAAGGTCATGGGAAGAGTATAAAATATTCTAAGGCTTTTGAACTCAAAGCACAGGGTCTAAAATGCGCCCCTCATGAAAGGAGGTGCAAGAAGAAAATTCTAAGTCGTGAAAAATGAAAGCTTAGTGGTGGAATTGCGCCCAAGACAAGAGGGAGGTGATTGTAAAACGCTAAGTGTTTGAAAACTAGAAGCTTGACTAGGTAAATGCGCCTTCACTTGGAAGTGGAGGTGAAATTTTACTTAGGCATTAAAACTTGATGCTCACCTTGGGAAATGCGCCTCAAGCTGGAGTGGAGGAGGTAAAATTTTCTAAGTGTTGATAAAGTGAAACCTCAAAGTGCCAGATGCGCCTAACTTTGAAGAGTAAAAATGTTCTAAGTGTGAAAGATTTGAAGAAGCACCTCCAGAATGCGCCTTAAGAAGAACACTTGAAATTTTTTCTAAGTGTTGAAACTTGAAGTAAGGTACCTCAAATGCGCCCTCCATGAGTTGAGAGTTGAAAAAGTTCTAAGTGTTGAAATTGAATGCCCAGGGTGTCAATTGCGCTTAGCCTAGAGAGGGTGAAAAACTTCAAAATTTTCTAAGTGTCGAAAATGGAACTTCAAGGGTAGAAATGCGCCCAAGAGGGGAGTCTTTGAAATTTTCTCTAAAAAAATTGGAAGTAGACATAGTCATATGCGCCTGGGAGTTGAGGGGAGAGTTTGATATTTCCTAGGTGTTCAAAACTCAAAGTGCACACCTTAAAATGCGCCCTTGACTTGCATGGAAAGTTTGTTAAAATTTCTAAGTCATGAGATTTGGAGTTCCAAGGGTCAGATGCGCCCCAGCTGCTGGAGGAGTGAAAAAACTACCAAGACATGAAAATTGAAAGCACAAGGTGGTAATTGCGCCTTTGACTGGAGGGGTGAGCTGGAAAAGAATTTAAGTGTGGAACTTAAATTGGAGGAAGATCCCATCATTTGCGCCAAGAGCTTAAAAGAATAAAACTTAAAATTTTCTAAGGCACACAAACTTGAAGCTCCCTGCCTCATTTGCGCCTTGACTCATAAGTGGACTCTTGAAATTTTCTAGGTATAAGAAGTGAAAGCACACCCCCTTGAAATGCGCCCACCAAGCTAAAGAGGGTAAGTTAAAAATCTCTGAGGCATGGAAACTAGAGGCTGGACCCCCTAAATGTGCCTTCACTTGGAGATGGAGGAGAAAGTTGGTTAAGTGTTCAAAACTTGAAATATGCTCCCTTGTTTGCGCCTTAAGGAAAGACATGCTAAGTATTTGAAGATGGAAGTAGCAAACCCCATTTGCGCCCTTGAAGTTAGAGGATGATGGAAAAGTTTCTAAGGGAAACAAATTTGAAGCTCACAAGCCCAAATGCGCCCAAGAACTTAAATGAGGAAAGAGGACTTCAGAATTTTTGAAGGTGGAAGTGCTACCTATGAAATGCGCCCATACCCCAAGGAAGGTGTTCAGAATATTCTAAGTGTTCAAGATTGGATGCTCACCCTTCAAGATGCGCCTAGGATGCATGAAGACAAGGTCAAAGCAATTGCATGCAAAGGAGGAAAATGACAAAATACGCCCAATTAAAGACAAGAATACATGCTAAATACAAGGCGTCCAAAGCATAAAGTGGGTCCCTTTGAGAATATTTTAAGTGGTAACACTTGAAGCTTGACCCCTTGTTGGCGCCCAAGGTGAGTAGGGAATTTAGGCGTAGGAGTTTGAAGTTAAATGCCTTGAACATTTTGACCTTGGAAATATTTCTAAGTATGGGAAATTTAAAATAGACTCCTCTGTGGACGCCTAGAAGTTGTATGTGGAATATTTCAAGGTGCTGGAAAATTTTGAAATTTAAAATACCTCCTATCAAATGTGCCTAGGTTTGAGGTGATAATATAATTCACTGAAATTTGGATGAAATTGCCGGAGATGAAGTCAATAAATGCCAGCTGCACGGGTTGATAAAAATTTTCCAAGTCAGAGCAACAGGATTTTCACAGATGTGAAGAATGTTGGTTGGAAATTTTGTATTCTCGTGAAAGCGTACAAAATTGAGATTTCAACCACAACACGTGAGTTAAACTCTCCTAATTAAGGGAAGGCTCCCCCTTTAACTAAATAAAATTAAGGGTAGGACAGCAATCGTTCCTCTTGTTTCAGGAAAGATTACGTTCTTCTGTCTTCACAGAAAAGACACAGTAAATGTTACTAAAATTTGTTACAACAGCTACACAGTGAAATTAAGAGAAAGGAAATAAAGTTTCCTGAAAGCGCAAAGACTTCCGTTATTTCCTCCGGGACGGGAAAACAATTCGATAAGCACAAAGTCTTAAAGAATGAAATCCTATCAACCTTTTTTCAGAACGATTACTTTATGGAAATATACAAGATAAAACAGCTCAAAGACTGAAATTATAATGTATGCTTTCAACTATTCTAAATGAGAAATACTATGAGCGTAAAGACTTATAATTCTTCTCTATTTCTAACACTAACTAAGAATTCAATTCTCAGATTTACAGCACAAAGACTGCAGATATTTAAATTGAATCTCTCTTCAGCAATCTTCAACAATTCTCAAGTAATCACAATATAAGAATGACCCAAAATGACATAAGAACATTTAGGATGCAAAACAAGAATTCAGCTCAAAGTCTGAAATTCCAGCTTCTTGATATCACTTGAAAATTTACAATATTTCACTATAAAGCTCAAAGACTTTATGAGTATAAAATTCTGCAGAGTTTTCTTGCTTGCTAAAAAGATAAAGATTACAATAGACCCCTCAAGTATTTATAGGAGGAAGGTCTGGAGAAAAAGGTGGGAGGATCTCAACAAACTTGAGAAAATCTCTCAACCGATAACTAATTGCGATTGACTTATTCAAAATTACAATCCAAATTGTGATTTGTCTTGTAAGATTTTACATGTAATTACATTTTCGAAAATTGCAAGGAAAGAACACTTGCAATTGCAAAATTTGTTTTTACATATATATTGTCGAAAGTAAAATTACATAAAACAATCTAAAACTTAATTTACTTCATTCCTATCTTTGAAAGATAAGAATTTGCTGATGATGGTCTTCAACTCGTTCGGATCTGGACCCAATGTGTTCTTGGCCACTGCAACTGTCTTCAAAATTATATCAAAGTATTTGATAGTTGCCAATCTATGCTCTTCATAAGTATTTTGCATTTTCTCAAGGACTGTTTGATGATTGATAAGCTTTTGAATCGAATCCATAGAAAACTGCTCTGATTCCATTTGTTGACGAAGATTGGCTGCCATATCTGAAGTAACTGAATCAGCTTCAAGTAACTCATCTTCTTGATTTAAAACTGTACATGAGATCTTTTCAAAACTTGAAAGAATATCCTGCTGAACTTCATCATTCATTTCTAAAGTAGCCTGGATATCTTTGATAAGATCTTGAATGACCAATGACCTATTTGTCATAAGTTCCTCAAATTCTATGTACTTTTCCCTATTTGGCAAAATCAAATTGCTGCATAGGATTAGTAAATCAACTTGATCTATCTCATGCCAGATTTTTAAATATTTTTCAAGCGTTTCCAAACTTTGCTTGAAGGCTTCTAAAGTCCGATTCAGTTTTATCTTTGCTATCCTGACATTCTTGAAAACTTGCAACGTCTTCTCAATCATTGGAACACTTTGCTCAATTAGCTGAGTTATCCATGAATCAATTGCCTTGGCCTTTTGCGCAATTCTTTCTAATTGTCTAACTGATTCATTTGGAGGAGCTGTAGATAGAGAATCAACTGCCTCTGATGATCCTGTAATCCTTTGAATGACTGCAACCAGCTGAGCATTGTCTTCTTTGAGCTTTTCCTTTTTAGCTAAGAGTTCGTTATAGCTTTGTGTCAGAATTGTCACTGAACTCTGAGCATCCTACATCATATTAGCGTGAGTCTGCTTACCCAATTCCACCCTCGTGAACCTGTAATCAGATACCTGCATTTCTTCATGCGGTTTATCAACTAAGGGCTCTGCAATTTCAGCATATTTCATCCTGTTGCTGTCAACAAAAACCTGTGAGACTGTTTTAGCTTTCTTTGCAATCACTGGTTTTGATTTCTTCAATTTTCGGAAATCAAAAATATCAGGAGACACTGCCTGTTTCTTTCTCTTAGGAGCAATTGAATTTAGCCATGGAGGAAGATCCAAGGTTGTCACATCTGAAATGGCAACTGCGGTCTCAGTAGAAATAGCCTCAGTTTGAGATACAACAGAAATTCTTGAAGGTGCCTCAGTTTGTACAGCAACAATGTTTTGCTCAGAAGACAAATTGCAACTAGGATTGGCCATGAAACAATCAAAGTTCGTTACAGACGTATCAATTTCTGGAAGAGTTGTTTCTGACATAGCTGAAAAGATTGGATTGATATCAAAAATACTCTTGAAGTTACTAGGTAAGTTCATCATGGGAGCATTTGTTACAGATGAAGGCTGATGACAAGTCTCTTGTGGTGGAATAGAAGGAACAAAAACGGTAGAGAAAGAATCAACATCACTGTCGATAGGAGACAAAGGAGATATAGCTGATTCTGGTATTGGGGCCTCAATGTGAGGAGTTATCTCACTTAGGATAGTGGAGGTCTCATGAACCTTGTCTTCTTCTTGCTGATTTAATACCTGAATCTGCATTTCGTTGACTTCCTTACCCTTTAATGTTTCACTATCCAATGGTTGTTCAGGAGCTCTGCTTACTTTCAGCTTGATTCTGGTACTTGAAGAGGAAGCTCCTTCTTTAGATTGTTCTCTGATTTCTGATTTCAATCCTCTAGGACCAGCTGGGTCATCTTCATCTCTAACTCTGATTTTGATGGTCTTGACACCTATGCTTTTGAGCCAAAAATTGGTGTTCGCCAAGACTGATTGGAATCTATCAAAGATAGAGACGGATTCCTTCTGAGACCATTGAATCGCAGGAATGGGAGCATTAGCAACTCCCTGTTCTTCGTACTCAGGATCCAAAATCTGCTTATCATCAATTACTCCCTCTGGAATTAAAGTCAGATTCAGGTCAATGATTTGCTCCAAAGTTAGCCTGCAATAATCCATTTTGTATACATCCTTTTCTGTACGGAGGTCTGCCCAAATGTCTTCGATGCGGTGAACATGGGTGAAGACTCTTTTTATTTTATCCTTCATCCTCCTGTAATCAAAATCCACTCTAGCTTGGAATCTTTTCAATGTTATCTCCTGAAGTTCAGTTTCCATTGCCTTAGCTCTTGAAGAGGTTGTCAAAGAATACCTGCCAATTACCAATGGATTATGTGAAGAAATACCAATTCCAGACTTGTGTTGTATAGCTTGATGTGAATGAACTGACATCAATTGCCTTCCCAGCTCTATCAGAATGATCTTATTAGTTGAATATCTTGGGAGCATATAAGGTTGGTCTTCAAAGCAGCCAACTCTCATATAGGTGAATGTTGGAAATTGAAGGAACAAGCAGCCATATTGATTTACCTTATTCCAAGCTGCATCTGATACCCTGTTATTTACCAACTCTTTGTCAAACAAACACATAAAATAACCAAAGAAGGCATCTTGTACCCTTCTATAATGCGCTCGACTTGGAATAAAAGTCAGCTGATCATAATATTTCCATACGGGCACCAATGATCTGTCGCCTTCAGGAGATAAGCCTGGAAAATGTCTCAAGGAAGCTGCTATGTAGACCAAATATGAATTCATATAGAAGGTCAGAGTGGTAGGAACCTGTGCAAGCTGTTCGCACAAACAGTCACTGATTATTTCTCCCCAGAAAATTGGATGTTGTGCTTTTCTAATGACAACCATGAACTTATACATCCAGCTTTCAAACATGTTAGAAACCTTTAACCCTGCAATTCTGCTCAAAAGAGTGATCATGTCGTTAACTTCTTCTATAAAATCAGACCGATACAACTTGGGCATACGGGTCGCACAAGGTCGTGATTTTAGAAGCCATTTAGAGTTGATGTGTTTAATACAATCATTCTTTTTCTGCTCAAAATGCTTGTGAGCACTCTTCAATGAAATCTCTGAATAAGTGGTTGCATCAGGTACTTTGAAAACTCTATTGATTGTCTCAGCATCAAGTCTGATAACTACGTTGCCATCATCATCCTTAATTGTCCTGGATTGTCTATCAAAGCGTGCTGCACATGCAAGGACGAATTCTGGTTCAAGGGCAGCAACAGGAAAAGAAGCCACGAGATGGATATGACTTCTCAGCAACTTTTGCATATCAAAAGACGTAGATTTCTCAGCCCTTTCAAGAAAATTAGACATATCAACATGCCCTATTTCTGTATCTTTGATCTCATCGATGTTTGAAACAACGTGAGATGGAGAGATCTCAATCTGATATTTGTCGAACTTATACTTCATCTTTTTGCCTGCTGGAGAAGTTGGTTCATCCGTCATTGAACAGGAATCTGCAAGACTGCGGTGAAAACCCCATAAGGTCAGCACATCATCAGCATCAACGTGAATGGACATGGCGAATCTCAAACCCTAGAACAATGAAATGGACTTTGAAAGAAAAATGGAAGGTGAATGAAGATGAATTCGAAATGGATGAAGTGGTGGAATGGAAAACGGCATTTTGTCTCTTTGAAACAGCAAGATAAAGAGATCTCAAAACTTGGATTTGGAATCTCGTCCAAAAAGGTCAACTTATGTGCTTTTTAAGGCAATTCGGGTTTTTGAGTGACTTGAACAATTTCGGAATTTTTTGACACTTTAGCAATTTCTGCTTTTTGCAATTTCGGGATTTTTCAGAGTTTTGACAATTTTCTCAAAGGCAATTGGGATTTTTATGAAATTTAACAATTTTCAAACTTTGCAATTTAAAAATTGTTATTTTAATTGCAAATCCCGGAATTGTATTTTTAGGCTAAAAACCCGAAATAAGAGACAAAGAAAAATTTTATTTTGTGAAAGATAGTGATGGATACATGAAGTGGCGAATGAATGAAATGAAGGAAATCAGCATAGGTGACATGAAAAATGGATAAATGAAAAAGGAATGAATTGTTAATTGCTGGAAATGGTAGAATGAAAAACATGTTTTCATCATAAGGCAGATTTAAATGGAAATATGCATCATGTATAGTAGTGTAGAGACATGTGAAATGGAAGGCAAAATTTTAATGAAATGGAGAAGACATGTAAATGTAAATGAGGAAAAATGTATTTCTACATGAAGGCGAATGGAGAAAATATGGAGAAAATATGCTGGGCGAATGAAATAGTAAATGAAATGGAGAAAAACGGAGAGATATGAATGTATATATAAAAACGCGTTTCTAAATGAGGGTGAATTTTTGCTAAGAAAAACGCATTTCTAAATGAAAAGCAGCAAGATAAAACGCGTTTCCATGAAGCTAGCAAGAATATCAACGAATATACAAAAATAACCATAATGAAAAACGAAAAACAGAAAGAAAAACGCGTAAGAATAAAAACGCGTTTTAAAACAGTGACAAAAATGTAAAACGTGGTATGTAAAAGACAAAAACGCATATATATGACAGTAAAACATTGAAAAGGAAGATAGAAAATGCGAATCATACCTGGAGACAAGTTGAATACGTGAAAATGCAGAGACAAAAACCCTAGACGCGTTGAAAACGACAGAGAATGGCTATTTACTGGTTAAAATCCGATTTTGAAGCATCAAGGTCGACCAAATCTCCATGAAATGAGGAAATAAATGCCAAGAACAATTCAACCAGCTTGAATCTAAGAAAAATCGGGCTTTTCAGAAGATTTGACAATGAAAAATATCATCAAAGTTATGAATCGGGTTTTTTATGCAGTTTAACAATTTTGCTTTTAACCAATTCGCACTTTTCTAATAAAAAGACAATTTTCATTTTAGCAAAATTAAACTCTTTTGAAAAATTCGGACTTTTTAAGTCATAAAAGCAATTTCGGGTTTTTAAAACACTTTAACAATTTTTCTTTTTGTCAAAATAAAAGGACTTCAACAAAAATCGGGTTTTTATGATAACTTAAGCAATTTCGGGTTTTTCAGACACTTTGGCAATTTTGCCTTAGAGTCTAAATTTCCCTATTTGCTGATTTGCTCAGAAAACCCGAAATTGGCCAAAAAGACATTAAAAACAAGTCAGAAATCGACGAAAACGGAAACGTAAAGAGGAAAAAGAGTAGCCCAAAGGTTAATCAACCTAAAACGGAGATTTTCCACCCTTTGCACCTCGTAATGCGTGCCTTGGAGAAGAAAAATCTCAAGCTTTAAGAAAATTTTGATTGGTTACCTAAATTTTGAAACGAGTTAAAAATTTAGGATAACAAAGAACGGATTTAAATTTCACAGGGAAATAATTTTCTAAGGTTCAAAATCCAAGAAAATTAAATGAACCCGTTCGTTGGGTACCCATGAGTTCGTCGCGTTCTGAAGAAAATTTTCTTCTGGGTATTAAAGATTATCGATGAGGAGTTGATTTTAAAGTCTTCCATGCTTCGCTGCGGCCTTCCGGATGACGATTTCAAGTGGGCACCAGGTTGATGAATTTCCTAAGGGAGATGTGAAAATTTTCTAAGGCAAATGTGAAGAAAATGTATTTTCAAGGTGAAATTCTCCAGACGATGGATTTGAAATGAACTGCCTAGGTGAATTTGCTTAAATCCTTCGTGAAGATAGTCTTCCAGAGCCAGAGTTGAACGAAATTGAGTATCAGAGCCCCAGGTAGTGAAATGAATTTCTCAAAGACGAAGTTTGTCTAAGGCATGAACTTGAACACGAAGTTGGCTAATGGAGGCGATGAACACTTGGAGATCAAAACTTGAAAATCTTGGTAAGTAGGTTAAGATTATATTATGAGGTGTTCTAATACTCTTCTCCTTGCTTGTTTTGCAGGAGGAATGTCGAGGCCAGAGCACGATGACTTAAAGTGGTGAGGCACGATGATATTACAACCTTCAGAGGAAGATAAAGTTATAAGTTTCACATGAAGGAAGAAAAAGTTGCAAGAAATTGGCTAAGTGTTAGCTCAAGTGACAAAGATGAAATGTTTTCAAAACTCGAGATGAAGAAAGGATGGAAAGCTCCAGCGAAGTCAAAGAACAAAGTCAAGAAGAAGATCGAGGGCAGTGTGAACGCGTTTCAAGATTGGAATCTTCTAGAAGGATGATGGTGGACATTATGGCTCATTTATTACCCCACTCTCCTTTGTGGCGGTTTTTAGGGCAAATCTTGTTTAGGGCTGAGGTGGCACGACCTGGGCCATCCAGCCGATTGTAACCCTAGCCGTCTTTTGGGACTTGGCTAGCTATATAAAGGGGGAGTCCCCCTCATTTGTATCTTAGTAGACAGTAGAGAAGATCAGAGTAGAATTAGAGTAGAGGGACAACTTAGAAGTAGCTTAGTATAGATTGATAGTGTAGTTTGAAGAAGAGGGAAAGTTTTCCCCTTGGAAACTTTGTAAGAAATTGTTTTGAACACTCTCTCAATAAAAGAGTTTTTCATTGATGGTGAACTTCGTCTTTGTTGTGAGTAGCTAGCAAGGTTTCTTCGTCCTTCTGATTCAAGTAGTGACTTAAAGTAGAATAAATTTCATTTCATGCAAGTAGAAGATAGTAATTGTGGAATGTGGTGTTTGATCTAAGCAACTTCGTCTATCCATACCACTAGTGTATTTGTTGATGGTGAATGCGCCTTGTGTGGTCAACTGGAATATCATGTACTTAACTTCAATCACAGTTTGAATAATGGTATGCGTCGTTGTGATGGTATCTTTATGTCAAGTGGTGGTTTGAACATCTTTAGTCATCTCCCTTGAAGATTGCACCGACTCCGTGGAAGCTGTCCGATGTGAGGCAAAGCGAAGTCCGGTTAGAAGTTTGCTGAAGTTGAGCTCCATATCCCACACCTTAGAGTAGATTAGAATCTTCTTAACCTTACCTCATTTCAATTCAGTACTTTCTGACTAGAATAGGAAACTCGCGCTTCATAGACAAATCTTTCGAGCATTTTAATTCCTTCTCCGTTGCTGAACAATTCCGTAAGTCCCCTTGAAATACCAGCAAATCACATCAAGCCAAACTGAGCCTATTCGCACTGAAAGAACCTTGGAGTTGAACGCATGAACTTTCTTGCAATCTTAGCATGCGGAATACTTTGATCAAGAGAGAATAGGGTAGCCGTTGGCGACTTTATTCTGCGTTGGTGCGGTCACGAAAAACACATCAACAGGGCGTAACTCTCCTTTGTCTTCCACGCAAGATTGTTCAGTCCCGAAAGGATGTCCTCTTGGTCGTCGTTGAATCCCAAGTTAGGCTGCAACACTGGAAATATTTCTCTATGCGGTGGCACCATCTTTACTCATGATAATTTTTTTTCTCCAATGAATTTCCTTTTGAATGAAAATCCCTTCTTATTTGAATATGATTCCTAACTGTAGGAACTCTTGGAATGCCCTCCTTCTAGCGCCAGTTCCTGTTGACGTGGTTTTTGTGACCGCACCAAACAGCAGAACGAAATAGTTTAGGGCTACTCCATTCTCTCTTGATCAAAGTATTCCGGGCGCTAAGATTGCGAGAAAGTTCGCACGTTCAACTCCAAGGTTCCTTTAATGCGAATAGACCCAGTTCGGTTGATGTGTATTTGCTGTGTTCTTACGAGGGGACTTACACAATTGTTCAGACTTCTTGCAGTTAGCAGTTGGTATGTGGTTGAAAGGGATTCTTGCGCGTATGATTTGGCAATATAGTTCATTTTCCTAAAACTAATCAGAAATGTGCAGAAAGTAAAAGAATATAGGGCCTAAGAATTTTATATTCTACTCTAAATGCAGGATATGTGGGGCTTCATTTCAATAGATTTCAACCAGATTTCACCTAGCCTCACGTCGGACAGCCTCAGTAAAATTGGTGCAATCTTCAAAGGGATAACAAAAGATGTTCAAATTATGATTCAGCATGCATACACCATCACAACGACGCATATAAGCATACCAATCACAATTGAAGTTAAACTCAAGATGATTTCCAGTCGACCACGCAAGGCAAGCTTATCATCAACAAGCTGCTAGTGGTATGGAGTAAAGCGAAGCTATCTCAATAAAACACCACACATCAAAGTAAACTACTTGCATCAAATTAAGCTACTTGGATTCGAAAGGAAGAAGAGACCTTGCTAGCTATTCATGACAAGACGAATTCCACCATCAATGAAAAGATCAATTATCATAAAAAGTGTTACACAACAATCTCCTCAAAAGTTTTCAAAGGGAAAACTTTCTTTCTCTTCCACACTATGCTAAGCAAAATGACCTACTATGCTCTACTCTCTAGCTCTGGCTCTAATGCTAATGTCCAATCTCTAATGTCTACTGAGTTACAAATGAGGGAGAATCCCCCTTTATATAGCTAGCCAAGTCCCAAAAGATGGCTAGGGTTACAATTAATAGAGTGACCAGAATCGTGCCACCTCAGCCCTAACCCTAAAAACTGCCAGAATAGGGAGTGGTACATTAAATGAATCAAAGATTCCCACTCACTCCCATAAATAGAAAATGTAATAAATGCTCATATTCAGTCTTCTAGAAGATCCTCGTCCAGTAGTGCGTTCCCACTTGCCTTCTCTCTGACTGCCAACTCAACAAATCTGCCAAGTACAGCCTCAACTTCCTGAACTGAAATCGGTGGAACACAATCTAGCTGAAACTCTAATACTGTGACTGAATGCTCATGCCTCGTACAAGATTTTCTCCAAGCCATCAAGGAGTCCTGTGTGTTCTGGATCAAAGTGGAGAAAGTAGCAGTATTCTCGAAATCATCTTGTACAAAGGTCTTAACATCTGCGAAGAAAGGCACCAGCAAACCCCTCAAATTATCAACACTTATCTCATCTGGATTCAGCCGCCTAGCAAATATGGCCTCAAAAGTATTCTGAACTCCATCTATGATATTGGCCATAGCTTTATGTACCCTAGCTGAATCTGCCTGTGCCGCATCAAAGAAACCACGCCCTGTTATAGCCGAAGAATACCACCTAGAGAAGTCGTACCTGTCATTCTCCTGAATGACACCTCCATCAATTAGCAAATGCAATGGCACATGCCTCAATACCTCAAGACGCTGAATAACTTTGCTCTGATAGATAGAAGCGTCGCCCCAAGCATGATCCACTGCATCCATCCGTGTCAAAATACTAGAGGCCTGCTGAAAAGCAGAAGCAAGGTCCTCCATAAACTTCTCCGTCTCAACACGAACCCCTGTGACCCACTTATCTGCCTCCTGTGCCATTTTTCCCAACTCCATCAATCCACTGATTGACTCTCTAGGTACATCTGCTGGAGGCTCTATCACTGGTACATCCTGTCCTCGAGAACGAGACAACTGCTGTACATATCCAACTAAGGCCTTGTGTTCTCTTTTCAACTTCTTATACTTCCCTTCTTTCTTGAACAACCTATCCTTGAGGGCGAGGAAGGAGTTATCACATTCTTCTACAATCTGCACACCAGTGGGGCATCCCAAATCTAGAGTCGTGACCACATAATTTTCTGGCACTGCTTCATTCAGGTCACACTCAACTCGTGGCACGGCTACATGAAGAGTACGAGAACCATCCTCCTCAGTGGAAATCTTCGAGAATTTTCTTGCTTTCTTCTTTGGTGGAGGGGCACTGATCCGGTTCAAAAACTTTTCCATCTCAACTGCTGGATCAATCTCCTCAGTGGGGCTTCTTCTCATTCTATCTTTAAGCCAATCGGGCACATCATACTGTATGTCAAAGGGCTGCTGCTCCCATGCCTCGACTTCCCTAACTTGTTCAACTTCTTCATCATTCTGGCGAGGCTCATCGTCCTCAAGTGGCTAAGTATCACCTGACACTATATCATCATCATCATTCATAGCCTCCTCTAACTCCTGCTGAAACTGAAGGTCATTAATAGTCCCCTCATCGTCCTGCTGATCAACCCTAACAGGTGCATTGATGCTCTGGCCAACCAACTCTCTCCGTGGAGGCTGAATATCATCCTGTACTACCTGCACCTGATTCAATGCATTCCTCTGATCAGCAAATAAAGAGACCTCCTGTATGCTTGGAGAACGTGTCTCCAAGGGTGTTGCCACTGTGACTCGTGGAGGCTCTGGCTGAGTAGGCTCTTGTCTAACTATTTCCTTCTTCCTGGACTCTGGACCTCTTGTAATCTGTTTCTTCCTGCCAGTGGTGGGCGTCCTGTGATCTCCCATCATATTGTAAGTCAAAGTAATTGACCTACTTTTCAACCTGTTTACTCGCCTATCAACCCAAGCTCTAGTGAATGTCAGGACAGGAATAGAAAGTGTGTCCAAATCAGCAATCTCAGGCTCTGACCAATCTGGAGGTGGAAGTGGAGTATCTCGCACTGCTGCATAATCAGGATGGACAACATCCATATCCTCGTTCACCTGGTCTGGAACCGGCACAACTTCACACTCCCTGATCAAAGTAATAGGCAACCGAGAAAACATCCTTTTCCTCACTTCAATCTCATTAGCTGCATCGGCCCAATAATCTTCAATGGTGGCCTTATGTTTAAATTCTTCTTACAACACCCACTTGATGTTATGATGCGGGTCATAGTGTTGTCGACTTGTATGATATGAGAAATGATAAAACTGAAGTTCACTTTCAGCCTCTCTAGCTGCTTGTATTGAAGGACACACCTCATCTAAGTTGCCCATGACAACTGGAAATTCTATCCCTCCCTTTTTCTTTTTCTTTTGAATCTTATCAAAGGCAAGCAGTTGCCTTGATATCTCTAGCATCAATATTCTATCTGTTGGGTACTTAGGCAGCCTATATGGGTATGATGAGAAACCTTGCAGCCTAATGTAAGAAAATCTCAGAAACTGTATGAACCAACACCCATACCTCTCAATTAGCTCTTGGGCATCCCTCGAGATTCTATGTTGTAATCGCTCCTGAAGCAATCTAGTGATGTACATGGTGAAAGAATCGTTGACACGTTTGTAGTGGGTTGTGCTCGATAGGTGCAACTGTGGACACGCCTCATGGATTTTGAACTGATGAGAGCCACATCCAACAGGCTCCTTATAAGATATCCCCCTGTACTTCGTCATCTGTGCCAACATATAGATAATGTAGGAGCTCATGTAAAATGTCTTCGTTCTCCTCAAACTCAAGAGCTGCTCATGTATAATATCACTGATCATCTCGGCCCAATTGACATAGTCCTTCCCTTCTAGCACCAGGTTGATGTAGTAAAACATCCAAGGCTCAAAAATGAATGACTGTGCACAACCTCCAACCCGACTCAGCATCATGATGAGGTCACAGTATTCCTGCTTCAAGTCATCCGCTATGATTTGCTTGGGCAACTTCGTTCGAGAAGGCTTAGGAGTGCTCATCCAGTGGGTCTTAATTGTATCCATGCATCTCTCAAAAGCAGAAGCATACATGCGCTCAGCTCGTTCCCTGGACTTGTAAATCATATTTCTGTGCACTGGGATCCCGAAAGCTTCACCAATGGCTGCCGGAGTAAGGTTGGCTAGCACTTGGCCATCTGGTGACATGATCGATCGGTGTTCTTTCTCGTAGCAATTAGCACACTCCATCATCAGCTCCGAGCATTGAATAGCTGGCGGAAAACCAGCAGCTGCATATAGTCCGCTACGAACAATGTTGTGCGAAGTGGTCAAAGCCCGATGACTTCCGATTCCAAACAGCCTGTTCTTGAAGGTTTCCAGGTTGACAGAGCCCAGGTTGGTGTCTGTCAACTTGCCCAGCTTTGAAATGAACTTTGATTCTGGCATGAACGTCTTGGTCAGCTTCTTGATCACAGCTTTCCTGGATGCACCATTGTCCTTGCCAGTTGTCCTTGCCTCAGCCATCTGCAAACAGTAAACATCTATCAGCAATTTAATTCATAAAAATAAAATAAGGCATTGTGTGTAGGGGCTGCAGTCGACTTTAGAAGCTGCAATAACTTTTCGTGTTTGCAAACCTCAGCTTCTTTTCTTTTTGAACTTCGAACTTCAACACTTAGAAAAATATTTCTAAGTAGACTTCAGCCTTAGCAACTTCAATCTGCAACTTGAACTTCTGCAAATTCGTACTTTACACCAGCAATCAGCAACTAGCAAGTTCGTGCTTTTTAAGTTCTCAACAATTCAATTCACTTCAAGGCGTCCTCTCAGCACAGGCAACTTCGATTTTCAGCAATGAATGAAATGAATTTGCACCTCAGCAAAAGCTTCTTTAACCAGCAAGGGCGTACTTCTCCAACAACTCAAGGCGTTCTTCCAGCAGTTCAAGGCGACCCTCCTTCAAATGCAGATTTGAACAACTTCTAAGTGTGCCACTTCAACTGGCAGCCTCAGCAAAATTTTGAACTCCTTAATCCTCAGCAACAATTCACTACACTGCTTCACTCAAACCAAATTGGACTTCTTCAGCTGTGAAGACAAGTGAGAGACCTCTCCATTTTATAGCCAAAATCGAATTCTAGAAGAAGCCATTTTTAGCCAGTGCATTTAACTTCCACTACTCCACTTCAAGAATTCGAATTTTCCCTCTCTGGTATTTCTGACACTTGTCTCTGGACGTCAGGAATCTTGCTCTTCTAGAAACTTGACTTTGACTGGCATCTTTGAATTTACTCTCGAGAAATTTAATTTAAATTCATCTTTTCTACTCACCAGCCGGAACTTTGTCACTTGAATTCGAATTCAACTCTTCATTATCTCTGGAAAATTCATCTTCGAAGAATTCGATCACAATCATCTAGGCAACTCATCTCGACTTCATCATTTTAAGAAATTCATTCCGAAAACACATTTTATTCAAACTTGCCTTAGAAAATTTTAAATTTTCCCTTAGAAAAAATTCACAATTTGAGCACTGATTAAATTCTTCACTGAAAAGGTGTCGGCGAAGTTCGGAAGACTTGGAAATCCATCTATCATCGCGAACATCCAGTACCCAGAAGAAAATTTTCTTCGGAACGCCTCGAATCCATGGGTACCCAACGAACGGGTTCATTTAAATTTTTGGAATTTTGAACCTTGGAAAAAAATAATTTTCAACAATTTAAATTCATTCTTCGCCTGTGATCATCCTGCATTGCTCCAATTTGAAGAAACTTGAATTCATCTTGCATTATCATCCACTTCTGACTTCATCACTGAGAAAAGTTGCTCGCGCTTTGAAAAATTTTCCACCTTGAGCTCTAGGCATATTTTCTAAAGGGGGAAAATAATTTGCCTTAGAAAATATTTTAATCATCTCTTGCACTCTTGAAAAATTTCCCTTAGAAAAATCTATTTGTTTGCCAGTGGAGGAGAATTTTTATCAACTTCACTAGAAAATTTTATTCGCCTAGCACACTTTTATTTCTCACTTCACTCCACACTTGAAAATATTCATTTAAACCCAACGCCTAGGCAAATTCTCCAACACTTTAAAAAATATTTTATTATTACTTGAGGCGCCTAGCACACTTAGCATTTTATTTCACACCTTGGAATATTTTCAACATATTACACTTTCAACGCCTAGCAAGTTTGTTTTGACTTCACATGCCTTAGGAAATTTTCTAACACCTTATAACTCCCATCAACCCTTGGCGCCTAGCACTTGAGGAAAAAAAAATAAAAACCACGCCTAGGATTCACCTTATGTTCACCACGCTTTGAAGTATTTTCACTCGCCCTTTACCTTATTTACCACTCTTATTCACCTTTTACACTTCAATGTGGGCGCATTTGAGCATGTCAAGAGGATGACTCTTCAGCTTCCGTTTTTGTCTTCACTTGAGCTAGTTTGGGCGCATTTCTATGTGTGTGAAGGATAAAAATGTTTGACTTTGTTGACTCTTTCCTACCTTGGGCGCATTTTACCCTTGCTGGTGGATGAACGCCTTCATGTGACTTTTCAACTTCCATTTTTTTGTCTTCACATGCATGACTTTGGGCGCATTTTGCCTATGGAGGAGGACGAAATTGTTTGACTACCTTGACCTCTCTGTGTTTTGGGCGCATTTCACCCCTGCTGCAAGATGGGCGCATTTGGAGGGGTGAGGCGGATTTCTTACACTTAGAAATTTTTTCAACCTTTTCCTCTTTCAAGTTGGGCACATTTTGGCCTAGCAGCAGGATGAACATCGTTAACTTCCCTTTGACTTTTGCACCTTGGGCGCATTTTTCCCTCTGAGAAGGATAAACCTCATACTTAGAATTTTTCCTGAGCTTCCTCATCAACTGGGCGCATTTTACCATGTCAATTGGATGAAGTTCCAGACTTAGAACATTTTTCATCGTTTTTCGCCAGTATTTCATGCCCTGCTATTTATAGTAAGTTCTCTGAATTTTGCACCTCTGAAGCTCGGAATGGCCTAAAACTTTGCCCACTGCATCCTTACGACCTTGTTGTTTTGTTGACACTGCCATTTTTAGTTACCCTACTATTTTTAGCCTGTTTCTGAAGGTGGTTTACTATAAATAGTAACCTCTTATTTCTGATAACTCCAATGCTTTGATCGACTTGAAATTTGAATGAGGCGCTCCTCACCACGTGACCTGTCGGTTGACACTGACGCATACAATTGATTTACTATTTTTAGCCCGTTTCCAATCTGACTTACTATAATTAGTAAGTGCTCCGTTTGACTTGAAATTTCACCAGCAGATTGCCTGAAGAATGCTGATCGCGGTGGTTTACACCGGTTTTCAAAAATTCTGACTTTTTACGCCTATTTTTGGGTCCCGAAGTTGGAAACTGTTGTGACCTTTTCACACATCGCCCCATTCAAGATGGGGACCCCCTAATTTTTCGCTCGGTCTTTTGGCTTGGGTTTTTCTCTGCTCGGTCTTCTCTTTTTTGATGTCCGCCTTTCGAGGGGTTGCGCCCGTCAGTGAGTTTAAGTGTGAAACTGACCAAGTCTAAAATTAGGGTTTCACCATTTCTGGTCAGTCCAAGGTCAAGTAAAGTGAGTAAATTGAAAATTGAACTTAACGTTGTTGTCAGCAGGCATCCAGCAGGCTTCCAGCGAATTTTCATCAGATTCCAAGGTACTTACTATTTTTAGTAAGTGCACAATTTAGGGCAATTTGTCAGCTATTTTGAGATTCTCGATACCACACCAAGATTCAGAGTATAATCGCATTGTTTGCATGCAAAACTCGGTTTAAAACGTGACGAATTTACTATTATTTTGAAATTCACCCGGCCATCTAATTCCCCGTGGTCCAGATGCGTAGTTTTTCTTTGTATTGTCCTGATATTCCTTCCGGTTTTTCAAGACCCTAACGATGTAATACAAAACGAGACGAATTCACTTTCGACCTCCGAGGCTATTTTTTAGGTTTGCATGCCGCTTTGAAATGGATGATTCCCCGATGGTTTTCGAGCTTCGCTGATGCGTGATGCAAACGGATTCTCACTCCGCGAAGGAACTTGCTATTTTAAAGGTGTGTCCCGGCAGTTCGCCTCCCGCCAGCTCGTAATCGACGGTTTCTAACGAATGCCACGTAAACGGTTGGAAACGGAGATCATTTGATAATGCATGCAATGCAAATTAGGTTTGTCGCTCAAAAAATAGGCATCAAAAGTCGTAATTTATGTAAAACCGTGTAAACCACCATCACCGCACCGGCCACCCTCGCTAATAATATCCACCGGGTGAAATTTCAAGTCGATCGGAGCACTTACTATTTATAGTAAGTCAATTTGGAAACTGGCTAAAAATAGTAAATTGAGTGCATGCGTCGGTGTCAGCCAGCAGGACACGTGGTGAGGAGCGCCTCATTAAAATTTCAACTCGATCAGAGCATGGGAGCTATCAGAAACATGAGGTTACTATTTATAGTAAACCACCTTCAGAAACATGCTAAAAATAGCAGGGTGACTAAAAATGGCAGTGTCGACAGGACAACGAGGTAGTGAGGATGCAGTGTGCAAAGTTTCAAGTCATTCCGGGCTTCAGAGATACAAATTCAGAAGACTTACTATAAATAGCAGGGTATGAAATACTGGCGAGGAACGAGAAAATTTGTCTAAGTCTGGAACTTCATCCAGAAGACATGTTGTGACCTAACTCACACCTCGCCCCATTGCAGATGGGGACCCTTGTCGTTTGCTTTTAGGGTTTTGCTTTCGCCTGCTTTCGTTTTGTCTGCTCTTCGTTTGGGGGTTTTTTTAGCTTCAATTTTGAACGGTCACCCGAGTCGAGTCAGTGAAATTGAGTCTGGATCAATGTATAAACGTCACCATGGTGCTTAGAAGGCCTGGGAGACGAAGATCGACTGTCGTTTTGGTCGATTCTGACACTTCCTACTTTTTAGGGTTTCTCACCCCGGGCCCCTATTTTTTAGGACCTATTTTTTTGGCACTTTTGGGCAATTCTGGGATCCCTATTTTTTAGGGTCTATTTTTGGAAAGTTGCTATTTTTAGAAAGTTTCTATTTTTAGAAGGGCCACGAGTTTCAAAAACGCACTCAGAAGTTCGAAACGAGCAACGAAACTCTCAGAAAATCGATTCGAAGATTTTTTGAAATTTTGGTAAAAATCTGGAAAAATCACAAAAAAGTTCAAAAACCTGGAAAATTCATTCGAAAATGGTGAGAAATTCTGGAAAATCACTGGGAAATCTGGTAAAAGCACTAAAATGGTTGAAGATTTGATGAAATTCATCAAAAAATCTGAACACTCATGAAGAAATCTGCAAGGGTTCATCAAATCTGTCAAGAAAATCTGGAAAATGGTGAAGAAATCTGAACAATTCATGAAAATCTGAGCACGATCATGGAGAAGACTGGTAAATCCGCCTAGGTACAGAGGAAATGGATGATAAATAGCTTCAGCCAACAGGTCAATGGCATAAAAAATTCGATCAATGGTCTGAAAATTTGGGCAATGGACAGTCAGATGCTAAACTCCGCCCTTGGAAATGTCTAAGTTAAAGTGGCCATGGACTGTCACAGCATGAAGAATGAAGGAAATGTCTAAAAAAAAAATCTGGCAATGGCCAGGCATATGGTAAAGTCCGCCCCTTGTATGTCTGGATAAAAGTTAGCAATGGCTTGGGGAAGACCAAAGTCCGCCCTATACATGGTCATCAATGTCACAAAGTCCGCCCTCCAACCAAGTCCAATGGCGAAGAATATGAGGAAGTCCGCCCTAGGTAATTTCAAGTTGGCAAGGGAAGGCATGAAGTCCGCCCTAGTCTTGGCCAACCAAAGCAGCAAGTCCGCCCTATGCAAGAAGTCCACTGGCTAAGGAAACAAGGAAGTCCGCCCAAGTCAAAATGGAAGCGGCAAAGAACATGATGAAGTCCGCCCTAGTCTTGGCAAGCATAAGCCCAAAGTCCGCCCTAGGCATGAAAGGAGTGGCAAGAAAGAAGCCAAAGTCCGCCCAAAGCAAAACAAGATAAAAATGACTAAGGCATGGACAAAGTAGAGATAAAGTGTCCAAAGGCAAGCTGAAGCCCACCTTAGGGAAGAAGAAAATACCCAAAGCAAAGGGTCAAATGGCAAGTAAAGAAGGCAAGTCCGCCATAGGCAAGTTTAAAATGGCCAAAGAACCAACAAGGTCCGCCCTAGCAAAGAGGTAAGGTGGCTACAAAGTTGACAAAGTCCGCCTAAGATGAAAGGAAAGAAAAAATGGCTAAGGCACGAATGGCAAAGAAAATGGCAAAGTCCGCCATGTATTGGAGAGTAAAAGATTAAAATTTGCCTAAGTCCAAGCCTTTGGAAAGTTAAAATAGGCATGACACTTTGGAGATTCGCCTAAGTGACCAAAGAAAATCTTCGCCATGGCTAAGAAAACGGTAGAAAGATCAAGAAAATCTTCAAAATAAAATTGAATTTGGCTAGGAAAATCTGTGAAAGAGACAAGTCATGGCTAGAAAATTATTGGAAATGGCTAGGAAATTTTCGCCATGGCAAGGAAAATTATGGAAAACTCAAGGCAAATGGCCAAATAATTTTGGACGATGGCCAAATAAAATCGGACATGGCGAAAGAATTTTGGAAAAGAGACAAGTCATGGCTAAAAAATCTTTGGACATGGCTAAGAAAAAGTTGGACGTGACTAGAAAATGTCGGACAAGAAACATTTTTGGCCAAATAAAATTGGACATGGCCAAGTATTTTTGAGAAACGATCAAAAAATCATGGACAAATAAATTGGATATGGCGAGAAATTTTCGAAAAATCAAAAGTAATTAGTCATAAAAACGAACGGGTTGGAATGGACACATAAAATAATTATTTTTAATTATTTTAATATTTTATTTCCAACACCAAAAAGGAGATAAGTCATGAAAATTTCAAAATTGGAAAGTGAGAAAAAGAGTCTTGTTGGACTGTGAATGAAATTAGAAACTTTCCCGGACGAAGTTGTTAAGGATAGAACTTGCCATTCAGAAACAAAGTGAAAGAATGAGTTCGAACTTGATGCAAAGGAAACTTTGCAAATATGCTAAAATGATCGACCTTCTCACTTCTATAAGTGATTTCATTTTTCATTTTTGCAATCACTCGATTTTGAGAAGAAAGGTGGTGAGAGAAAAGTGTTTAAGGCAAAAGGCTGAAAGATTTTTGCAGCAAAGTAAAAGAAATATTCTGTTATCAGCTTGCATTGCAGTCGCAATCACGTCTTCACGAAGTCACAAGGCAGATTTTTCTTGTCCATTTCATGTTAACATGAAGTTCCACCATTCATTTTAATTCCAGCTTGTTATTTCTCGTAAAGTCTAAGTTGATTACCAGCTGGAATGTTCTTTCAAATTGATTTTAATATCGAATTCTGATTCTCCTTTCTTTCTTTCTCTTGCAGATCTATTTTTTTCGAAGCAGCCAAGATGAAATTTGCAAGCAAAAGTGTCCAAACTCAGTCAAAGATCAAGTCCAAGTGGGAGCACGTTCTTGACACAGACCTCGGCCATGTTGATCTTGAGGATTTCCGAAAGAGAATGTATGGAACTGACGGACGTCTGCCAACGCCAATCGCCATGAGGATGATGCGAAACGGAATCGTCCATGCAGCTGGATTTCCACCAGCAAAAGAATGTCCTGAGTTAATAGTAGAGTGTGCACTTCATTACAACGCACAAGACCGACAGATTGAAGCTCCTGACGGGAGAGTCCTTGCTTACTTGTCTGAACCAGCAATCCAGGAGACTTTTGGCATTCCAGTATATAACCGAACATCCTACCGCAGCAAACAAGACACATTCAAACTCTATCAAAGTCAGAAGGATCTATGTGCATCGAATATAAACAAAAATTGGTTGCTAAAACCAAAGCCCACTGCCAGCAAGATGCCTAAAAAGTTGATCAGAACCCACTTCAAAGAAGAATATGGTGATATCGTTCTGCTACTTAACAGAATGGTAGGCAGTGCTCACGGTGCCCCTTTCGAAGAATGGATGTATTATTTTATTGATGAGATAATCACTGGAGTCAAAATGTTTAATTGGTCCAGGATGATCAGTGACAGCTTGCACGAACAGTTGGTCAACTTTGAACAGACCAAAGTTTTCCACATGAGCTCATACGTTGTTTATTCATTGGCAAGATATTATAAATATCCTGGCTTGACATGCAAAGGCGTGGTTGGCAACGGTGAGGGGAAATTCAAAGTCTACGACTGCTATCCACAACTGCAGCTGAAAGAGAAGTCCCACTTCCGGCGAGCTCACGATGCATTTTTGATGTATATCACTAGGCTTCTTCAAGGCGGAACGCACCAGAGACTCTCGCATGAAGCCAAAAGCTTGATAAGCCGGTATGGATTCTGGTTTATTCAATATCCAAAGTTCACCTACATCAGAATCCAAGGATTTTCCGGAAATCCTTATAGGCTGCCTGTCTACCCGACAAATAGGATGGTGTTGTTGGAGGTGCTAAGGCAACTAGAAACATACCAGAACATCCAAAGACCCAAGCAGAAAGCTGCCGTCACCTTCCCCTTTTTCATCGGCAACATGGAGGAGTCATGCCCAACAGCCCAAGCAGCAGAGGTTGCTCGACTGGAGATTCAACAGTATCCTTTTATATCATACAAAGCCAGAAGCAATTTCGATCCGCTTCATCACATCAAGATTGTGGACGGAGAAAGATACAAACATCGGGTTGACCTAGAGGACTTTTGGGCCAACGCAGCCGATGAATACGATGTAAGAAGAAGATTATGGTCAAGGTTACCCCTGAGCATGATCAGAGCGACAGAGCTTTTCAAAATACCTGACCAGCTACAAGATGACGGGATATATGTGCAGCCAGGCTTCAAGGAAAATGAGCCGCTTCCACCTATGAAATGGTTCGAACCTGAGATGGGTGATCTAACCACTTTGATGCGCCCTGTTTTCAAATACTCTCAGTGGTGGATAGATAGGCAAGTAGAAGTGCTAAAACAGAGAAATATGCAATTTACCTACGAGTTGATGGGAGACACCGAGTCATGTTCTTCGAACGCCGGTGCATCTCATGCTGATGGACAAACAGATGCTGCCAACTCCAAAAAGAGAAAAGAAGCCGATAAATCTGCAGTTCAAGACAAGGGTAAAGGGATAGATGAAGGTCCCTCGCGGAAGAAACACAAGTCCAAACCCCTTCAGTCGGCTACATCCCGGAACATAGAAGAGATGCTTGCCATGGATAGAGAATCCTGGGAAAATGCTATGATACCTTCTCCAATTGAAAATATAGAGCCAATCCAAATGGAAGATAACGATCAACCCTCTCCGGCAAGCACAGAAATCTTGGAATCAGATAACAACACAGACATCGAGGATGGAGAATTCGAGGAAGGAATGATTTCCGCCCTCAAAGGCATTCAAGAGGACCCATCCGTCCAGGAGATCCAGGATATGCAGCTAGTCCAAGAAATTCAAAGTGTGCCGGAAATTCAAGAAGAACAGGAAGTACAGGACATACCAGACGTCCAAAATCAAGAGGACATGATCGAACAGCCAACGGTACCTGAGTGGCTGAGGGAAAGATTGAAAAGAAAAGCGCCAGTGGAAGTCCCGGAGGAGGACAATGACGCAGATTTTCTTGCAAGATTAGAACAGACTGCCCCGAGGAAGAAGGCCAAAAAGTTCTCAACTATTCAAAGAGATGAAGCTGGAAATCGCACGGTGCAAATTGCAGTGCCTGCGGATGACAAGTTTCAAGACGAGATTGCTCCTGAAGAATATGTTATCACGACTGTCGACATGGGTCCGACATCAAAGGGGCAGGAAGTCGAAGACTTGGATAATTCAGTGGCCACCATCAAGGGCAGATTAGAAAAAGAAGTTGCCAAGAAGAAAGAATACAAGAAAGAAATTCAGCGTTTAAAAGATTATATCCAGCACCTGACTAGGCCACTAAACGAAGGCGAACAAGTGGCGCCTTTACCTCCAACTGCTTCACAGGAACCAGATGCTCATTTTGAAGAAGAGTTGACAACAGCAAGGGAGGCTAAAGATTGGATGGTTGCAAGGAAAAAAGAGGCATTGGTGTTTGCAAGAAAGTTGGCGCAAGTAAATGAGCAGGCTTCCTTCATACTTTCACGAGTTGCAGATCTTGCAGAGTCATGGAGCAGCCTCGAGGACATTCAGAGCAGGATCATCCCATACATCCGAGAACTGAAAGGCATTTCAAAGCAACGGTTGATCGAAGATAAAGTTATTGAAGCCGGTGCAGCTTATGACTTCAACGGATGGTACTATGCCTTAGTCTCTAGAAAGGGAGTCCTCGAAAAGGTGAAACAGGATAGTGGTAGAGTGGAAGAGCAAATAAAAGAAATTCAAAGAAAAATCTATGAGATGGCTGCAGATATGCTAGACAGGGAGATTGTCCGAAGGAAACACTTGCGGCCAAAGTTTTTGAAGGAGCAAGTACATAAAGTTTTCTCCACCACTGGGCCAATCATGAAGGAAGGCTTCACCAAAGTGTTCGACTTCATGGCTACCAAAAGTTCTTTCTTGCTACAGGAACCAGCTTGGGCTACTATGTTTGCAGAATGTGCCGAGGACTTAGATTTGCTGGAGTACAACATCAGCGTGCTGCCCGACATTGCTATGGAGGAGGTCGACCTGATAGTGTCCAGGTTCGCCGAACGTGAGGCTGCACAAGCGGATAAGGACGACACTCCAGTTGTCTAGTGTCCTCTTTAGTTAACTGATTGTGGTTTTGGAAACCCTAATTAGGGTTTAGTTCAATTTAATCTTGGCCATTGATCTTGAATCAATCTGGGCCGTTCTTTGTAATCCGGAAAAACTATATAAACCCCCCCTCACTCTCTCATTCTCATTAGAAGATAGATTGATGGATAGTTAGAAGCTTAGAAGTTAGAGGAGATTAAGAGTTAGAGCAAATTTGAGATAGTTAGAAATAAAGAGAGAGTTTTATGAGATTGTTGTGAAAAGCTACTTTGATAATGAAGTTCAAATGCATGAGGTGCTTTGAGTACTTGGTTGTTGAATAGTTGCATGGTCCCATATTTTCTTTCTCTCTTAGTAGATTTAAATTAAAATGTATGTTAGAAGAATGATTGATTGATAACGTCGATTAGTGAAACCAAGCTCATACTTTCTTTGGGTGGATGATTTCGCCCAATGTGCAAAGTTAGACTGAGCTTTACTGTGGATGCTTAACTTCTGTCTTGATAATTGTTGTTCGATCTGATGGCAATTATTTATCACATGAAAATCACAAGCACATTCCTAGAAGATTGCACTTGCTCTGCGTAGTTGTCGTTGAACGTGGCGAAACAGAGTATAGTTTATTTGGTTTCACTTAGTCTTCGTCTTCTCTTGATTTCTTAGGAGTAGAATAGATTCTCTAAACCCTAAATCTTTTTTCATTTTTTTATAAAATCAAAAAATCCAAAAATGGTACTGCATTCATGTCTCCACTTCTAAGAATGACTTGCAAAATCTACTTGTGCCCACAGCAAATCACATCCATACCACAGAGCCTATCCGCGTTCATCTTAAACATTGGAATTACCCTATGAACTTACTGGCAATCTTAGCATAGGAAGTAGTTTTTCAAGAGAGAATAGAGCGTCTGTGACTCTTTGTTCTAAAATGTTTGTCATGTCATAAAACGCACGTCAACATTGTTCTGGCGCTAGAAGGAGGGCTGAATAGAAATCTTTGCTACATCACTCTTGTATATGCTGGCCTCTCCTCCCGCGCAACATTGTTCTGGCGCTAGAAGGAGGGCCTTTGTAAACATTAGTGAGTTATTTTCAAAGTGAGCATGATGCAGTATGGTGTTACCCCACGAGTTTCCTTTTGATGTACCTGTCGAGCAACCTGATCAACCACCAACCGACATTATCGATCAGTTGTACACACTAGCTTGGAAGACGCAGGCAGATCGAGCTGAGTTTAGACAAACAAGCCGTGTCCTTGCTAGGGAAGAAGAAAAAGGAAAAAGGTTCGAAGAAGCTATCAAGAAAGATCTGATAAGGCAGAAGATAGATCGCCTAAAAGAAAAATTCGACGAGATAGAAAGGTCATTTGCCGCAAGTCCATCTTCCAATTCAAGTTTGAGTAATAGAATGAAGAATGGGACTCCCAGCCAACGTTCCTAATCCAAACCAGGATCCCCAGCCAGTATTGCAGCCGAATTTGGGTTTTCACGACGAACAAGAAGACATTATCACTGAATTGTTCAGTCTTGCGTGGCAAGTGAGAAGAAGTGCTCCGGATTGGTTTCGCATGCGATTCATCCTTGAAGAAGAAGAAGAAAGAGCAAGACGAATTGAATTCAACATTCGACAGGATCTCCTTCTTGAAAGATTTGAAGCACTTGAACGAGAGCACATTCGACAAGCCAACAGACAAGTGAATCAACAAGCTCAAGAAGCAGCTCCTGCACCCGCAGCTCCTGCACCGCCTAGACAAGCTTAAAAGTATAATACACTGGATCGAATTGGTTCTTTTTCAGCAGAGAAGTTTCGGAGAGTCACCAGATCCACTCCCAGTTCTTTTAAAGAATTTGTTGAGCTGTCGCCCCACAGGAATAGACAAAGAAGAGCATTGCAGGAAGCATCATCAAGCACACTAGTACAAAGTGAAGAAGATTCTTCTGGTCTTTTCCAAAATTCACCAAGTACCGATCAACTAGATAGTCAACAAGTTATAGTGGCTGCACAGCCAGTACCACCGATCCCACCAGCTCAACCGAATCAACCGAACGCTCCAATGGCGTGGCGTCCAGCAGATGCGTCACCTATGACGTTTCTGTTTACCATGATCTACCCAAGAATCCGGAACATTTCTGTTCCAAGTTCCATAGTGGTGACTTGAACCACACTGCAGACGAGCATGTTAAACTGTTTGAAGACCTTCTCCAAAATCGAGACATTCAAGAAGAAGATGTCGCCTGCAGATTATTTCCTTACACATTTGATGAGGAAGCCTCTTACTGGTATATCCATTTGCCAGCTAACTCCATTCGCACCTGGCAACAAATGAAGACCGCTTTTCTAGAAAAGTTCAGACCACCCATTGCTCCATCTGATTTGTATAGACAATTTGTGGAAATCAAAAGGCAGGAACATGAGCCGATTAGTACATTCAATAACAGATTCCACAAGGCTTATACCCGTCTAAGGGATCCCTATTTGCTAGACAATGCAGCAGCATTGCCAATTTATTATGAAGCCTTAGACCGTCTTACTGCCATGTTCGTGAAGTCGACAAATCCGCTCCCAGCAGATTTGAAAGGAGCATATGCTGCAGCGATTACGGCCAGTACTGGCCTCGGAATAGGTTTAAGCCCAGGTCCACTTCACTATTTAGGGAATGCAGCTTCTCCGAATCAAATTCAGGATATTAATAGAGCATTGGCCCACCAGACACCCATGATGAATCCAGTCCCAAGTAATCAAATGGTTCTCCACCCAGGGATGCCCATGTCTCAGGTGCCACCGACACAGCCAATATATCTCCAGAATGTGACAACTCCCACGCGAACCCAGGAAGAAAGAGATGAAATGAGAGAATTGATCGAACAAGTCAAAAGGCTGTCAACTGAAGTCACCCACCTAAAAGGTCAGACTAGCCAAATGCAGAACTTTCAAAAGAACTATCAGCCGCCTCAAGGAAATTACCAAGGGCAGGGCCATTCAGGATATCAAAGAGATAACCAAAATTTTCAAGGACATAATCAAGGCTTTCGGAACAACAACCCAGGCTTTCAAAGGAAGACTTGGAACACTGGACCCAACAATGGAAATGTGCCATCACCTTTAGACAACCCGCCTGCCGACAATCGTCCTGCTGATAAGGTATTCTTAGCTGAAGCAGCTTTATCAGGGTGGTGCAGACTACACAACACAGATCAGCATTCCGAGTTACATTGCCACGAGTTTCAAGTAGCGGCAGACATTTTTAAAAGTGAAAAGAGAAATTCAGAAAATCCTCCGGTGACTGGATATGAAATAGTTCCTGCGCCTAGATATGATCAGGCCCTTGTAATTGAAAGCACCCAATACCAACCTCAAGAATATCCGCAGTATCAATACACTCAAAGATTTCCACCGGCATCAGCTAATGGACCTGTGGAGGCGCCACCCACCGTCTACTCATACACAGTTGCTGAAGAAGACACGGCCAATTATTACTTCCCGCCATTGAATAACAGCGTATTGGTCGAAGGTGTGAAAGAAATTCAAGCATTCCAACAGACTGGTAACAATCCACCAAAGGTTTACTATCGGAAAAATCAAGAGCCTTTGACATCATCAGTTCCTCCGAATAACTTTCAAACGCCACCACATCCAAATGCAAACAATAACCCACCGCTTCCGAAGGACGTGCCACAATACAGGCAAGGAGATATTGCTAGTAGTAATGCTAGTAATCCTACTCCTCCTAAGGATGAATTGAGAAGATTGAGTCAATATGTTACAGAAGAAGTCAGGAAAATCAAGGTAAGTGTGTCATTGTTTGAACTAATGAAGGTTCCAGAGATAAGGAATACGTTCCTTGACAGCTTGAAGGACACAACACAAGATTCAGTCAACAAAGCTACCAGTTCCACAACCAACGTGAACGTCGTCCAAAATGAACAATCCCAGTCTACCCAAGAAGGACATCAGAGTTCTAAAGGAGCTCGAGGTATGTACGAAGTGAAAGAAGGCATAGAGATGCCAGGCCAGAATATAGCTAGACATGAACAAGTATGCCTAAGTTCAAAAGAAAACAAGACGGAGAACCCAGCAAGAGGAGCAGAGACTCCACAGATTGGGAAGAACACTAGGGTTAGAGCTAAGGAAGCAGAAGTCGGCACGCAAAAAGGAAGTCCCGTGATATTCTATCAGGGAAAAGATGAACCAGCTCCTTTCCTCGTCTCGCTCCGGATTTTCAACAAACTCCTACACAATTGTCTAATTGACTCAGGAGCATCAAGCAATGTAATGCCATTAGCAATCTGCCGCAGATTGGGTTTGACACCCACAAGAACAAACAAGAAAGTAACGCAGTTAGATAAGACAGAAGTCCCAGTCATAGGAGAATTGAACAACATCCATATGCAAATATCAACTGATCCAAGGATTCAACAGTTCATTGACATTTCTGTAGTTGATATTCCTGATGGATATGGTATGGTTTTAGGAAGAGACTGGACTCGCAGATTGAATGGCTACTTTGCCACTGATTTTTCACATATGTGGTTGCCTTGGAAGGGTATTCCAAACCAGATCAGAATTGAAAGTACGCCTAGACTTAGACTAATGATCACAGAGAATGGAGAAAACAATGAAATTTTGTTTTGTGAAACAGACTTGGGCCAGTACATTCCACAGGTGCCAGAAGTTTTGATGTTACAATGTTCAAATGATCAGAAAGAATCACCAGAAATTGCGGATCCAACAGAAGTAACTACAGAAAGTGACGAAGAGCTATCACCAGATGAAGGTGAAAGCATGTTCGAGAATTTTAGAAGATTTGTGCTCAGAAGTATGAGACGAGAAAGAGAATTGGGAAGTCATGCCTTTGTGCAAGACTTGTTGCTACCCAATTGGTGCCGTATACACAACGCCTTCCATTCCGAATTCTCCTGCGCCATGTGCAAAATAGCCTTAGATCAAGTACGCGCGAGAACACCCCAGATTTCAGAAGATGAATGTTTGACAGTATCAGATGAAGAAAAGGATCTCTCATCAGGAGGAGAAAAGATTCAAGATGTAAACCAGTTTCAAGATCATTTTGCTCCAGAAATCCAGAACGAAGAAATTCCCTCCCCGCGTCAATTGCCAGAGCAAGATCAGGTTTGGACCTTGAGATTCGATGGTTCGAAATCCAAGAAAGGGAATGGAGCTGGGTATGAGCTTATCAGCCCATCCGGCGAGACCTACCTGGCCGCCATAAGGTTACAGTTCCCGTGTACCAACAACGTCACAGAATATGAGTCATTAGTGCACGGATTGCTCCACGCAATTCGCAAAAAAGTCAAAGTGTTACATGCCTATGGTGATTCAGAAATTGTAGTGAGGCAAGTAAGAAAGAAGTACGCTTGCCATGATAAGAGGCTGAGAGGATACAAAAATCGTGTCTGGGATCTCATTGAGAGCTTCGACGCTTTCAACATCAAATCAGTGTATCGATCTCAAAACAAAATTGCAAATTCCCTAGCTCAATCAGCAAGTTCCTTAGAGCCGCTTGAGATGGATGCAGTGAAGAAATTTACAGTAGAGATCACTTCAACACCGTCGGTTCCAGACAATATCACAAATTTCCAGGTGTTTGATGATGACAAACACATCCTAGATTTTCTGACAAATTCAGATGTTTTCCTGACCCAAGTCATTGATGAAGAAGAAGACCAAGGGGAAACTGAATTTGATGCAGAAGGCATAATGAACTTGAAAACCAATAACATCCCCAAAGGGATGATCCAGTTAGAAAGAATCTTTGACCAGGACCAAATCAACGCCATCAAATACCAAAGAAGTGATGGAGCTCAACACGAAGCTGTCAACCTTGGAACACAAGAAGAAAAAAGAAATGTCCTCATCGGCAAAGTGTGCACGCAAGAAGAAAAAGAACAGATAATCAAGAGCCTGGAACAATTCAAAGACATTATTGCTTGGAGCTACGAGGGTTTGAAAACATACGATACCTCAATTATTACGCACACTATTCCCCTCAAAGCTGGCAGTAAACCGTTCAGGCAGCGCCAAAGACCTGTGAATCCTCTGCTAGAGCCCCTTATTTTCCAAGAAGTGAAGAAGCTACTTTCAGCAGGCATTATCTTTCCGGTGCGCCACTCAACGTGGGTCGCCAATTTGGTACCCGTCCGCAAGAAGAATGGAGAGATAAGATTGTGTGTTGACTTCAGAAACCTCAACAGAGCTTCAGAAAAGGATAATTATCCACTGCCTTCATTAGATGAAGTCATTCAAATTGTGAACGGATCCCAGATGATGTCATTCCTAGATGGATATTCTGGCTACAACCAAGTGCTCGTAGAACCAGAAGACAGGCTTAAGACGGCATTTACAACAAAGTGGGGTACATTTGCCTACAAGAGGATGCCATTTGGCCTGATCAATGCCGGAGCTACCTTCCAAAGGGCTATGGATATTTCTTTCAAGGATCTCATAGGGAAGTGCATCATTGTTTATATGGACGACCTTACAGTATTTTCAAAGAAAAGAGAGACTCATGTCAGAGATTTGATAAAGATATTCGAAAGATGCAGAAAATACGGAATATCTTTGAACCCGAAGAAATGTGTGTTCGGGGTAACTGAAGGAAAGCTGCTTGGCCATGTAATAACAGAAAAGGGTATTCTTATAGACCCTGATCGAGTGGAGGCTATTTCCAGAGTTAGTCTACCTTCAAGTCAGAAAGAATTGAAGTCTTTCTTCGGAAAGATTAATTTTGTGAGAAAATTTATAACGGGATTTGCTGAAATAGTCAGGCCCTTAACTGAAATGCTTAAAAAGGATGCGAAGATAGAATGGATAGAGTCAACAAGAAAAGCTTTCGAAGAAATCAAACAGGCCATAGTTGACGCTCCTGTCCTGGTCAGTCCTGATTATACAAAGCCATTCTACCTTTATTCCTTTGCATCAGAGCATACATGTGCCGCAATGTTAACGCAAAGAACAGAAGAGAAGGATGAACATCCTATTGCTTTCATGAGTGCACCTTTCAAGGATGCAGAGCTGAAGTACCTGAATGTTGAAAAGCAAGCATATGCCTTGGTGAAAGCGATAAAGAAATTTCGTCACTATGTATTGAGAAGTAAAGTTTTTGCCATAGTCCCGGATGTGACCGTCAAGACCCTCCTGATGCAGAATGAATTAGGAGAAAGAAGGGGTAAATGGGTCACGATCATCCAGGAATATGATATTGAGATTCAACCGATGAAGATTGTCCGCGGCCAAGCTTTGACGCAAACCATTGCTACAGGACCTGAATTAGTGCAACATGTGTATGAATTACAAGAGGTGTCTCCTGATGAGTGGTATGACGATATCATCTACTTCTTGCTTAATCACAAATGCCCGAATCATTTAAAACCAGTGCAAAAGAGGGCCTTGCGAATGAAAAGTCAAAGGTACATGTTGCAAGGGGCAGTGTTGTACAGAAGAAATCACGAAGGAGTTTTTCTAAGGTGCCTGGGAAAAGAAGAAGCTAAGCAGACAATAGAACATTTTCATTCCAGATTCAGAACCGGCCACGGAGGATCTCTCGCAACAGCACACCAAATTTTGATGGCCGGTTATTATTGGCCAACAGTATTTAAAGATGCATTTGATCACGTGAAAACTTGCCACACCTGTCAAATCACCGCAGCGCGAGAAAGAAACCCAGCTATGCCTTTGCAACCTGTGATCGAAGTGCGACCTTTCACAAAGTGGGGACTTGACTTTATTGGTATGATCAATCCACCTTCCTCGGCACAACACAGGTATATCCTAACCGCGACTGACTACTGCACGCGTTGGTCAGAAGCTCAAGCTTTAAAATTTTGCACTTCTGATGTTGTAATCAATTTTTTAGAAGAGAACATTGTCACCAGATTTGGATGTCCTCATGCTTTAGTGTGTGATAATGGTTCTGCGTTCTCTTCATTAAGGTTTTCTAACTGGGCTTTCGAGCATGGTATCACTTTGAAATTTTCATCAAATTACTATCCCCAGGGCAACGGATTAGCAGAATCCACCAACAAGAATTTACTGAACGTCATCAAGAAACTGCTGGACAAAAATCCAAGGGACTGGCACACGCAATTGAGATTCGCTCTTTGGGCGGATAGAGTAAGAGTAAAGAGTTCCTTGGGTACATCACCCTACCATCTGGTTTACGGACAAGATCCAATATTTCCCATACAGCTGAGAATTCCAACCCTACAATTCATGCAAGAGTGTTTAGAAGAAGAAGAGAGGGTTAAAACCAGGTTATCGCAGTTACTCCTTTTGGAAGAGAAGAGAGACCAAGCCTTGGAAAAATTTGCTAAACATCAAGACATTGTTAAAAGATGGTTCGATAAAAGAGCAAGAGTCAAAGCTTTTCGAATTTCCGATTTAGTCCTTTGTTGGGACAAAGCACACGAGAGAAGAGGAGACCACAACAAATTTGACAACCTATGGATGGGTCCCTTTCAAATTTCGGAAATTTTGGGAGACAATGCTTTCAAACTAAAGACACTGACCGGAGAAGAAGTCCCGTTGCCAGTCAACGGGCAATTTCTAAAACATTACTTCCAGTCTTAGACTCCCAGTGGGTCTTGCCTTTGTACATAGCTAGTTTAGATTTCCTTTCCTGTTTGGGTTTGGTTTTGCTTTCGTTTTTTTCTGCTTTCTTAGATTAGTTTGCTTTGTTAGTTTGTTTGCTTTCGTTTGCTTTCCCGTAGATTAGTTGTTTTGAATAAATCAAGGATCTCTATTTGCAAGAAGGTGAAGTATTCCAAACACACGTTGGTCTTATTCCACAAAGTAATGTTAGATTATTCCATTGATAAATACTCGTTAGGAATTTTGAATCCAAGATTGAGTTCTTCTAGTTTAACGTTAGGTTAAGATTTGTACTTGGCTAGAAGGGAAATCGTACATTGTGTCTAGACACTGAGTATTGAAGATCATTATACATTTTACACCTTTAACGATTTCTCTGAGTTATTATGGTCTCCTAGGTGAAGTCAGGGTTAGGCTAATCAAAAGTCTGGCTCCAGCGCCACTATAATACTCAAACCCATGTGAGCTTCACTGCTTACAAGCCAAAATGTGGAAAAATGTGAAAAGAGAAGAATATCAAAAAGAAAAGAAATAAAGAAAATGAAAAATCAAAGCATTTGGCTTTTGGGCGTGCGGACATCTCTACAGGCATGCATTCAAGTCAATCAATCATCAAAGAGAAAAACAAGAAAATCAGAAGAAATTGTAAATCGCCGGAAGTAGAGCAATCTCCGTGAGTTTATAGAAGATAACCTTGCCGGGGCTATAGACGCTCGCTGGCAGCAAGGCCCTATCCAAGGATGCTTTTGGAGTTAAGACAAATTACAAAGCCTGCCATGATGGAACCAAAGAGTCATACTGATTTCACGAGATGGAATAAACGCATTTGCACACACTTGTGATTGAAAAGAAAAGTGTCTTGATCCAATCTAGGGTTTCTTTCCTTTCTGAGTACACCTTTTAACCTAGAGGTAAGTTAGTTGAATTTAGTTAAAGATTCCAGATTCAGAATAGGTCTTTATCTTTGGAATGTTTAGGAACATTCCTCATGTGGAGTCGCCAGATGTTGTGACCTAACTCACACCTCGCCCCATTGCAGATGGGGACCCTTGTCGTTTGCTTTTAGGGTTTTGCTTTCGCCTGCTTTCGTTTTGTCTGCTCTTCGTTTGGGGGTTTTTTTTAGCTTCAATTTTGAACGGTCACCCGAGTCGAGTCAGTGAAATTGAGTCTGGATCAATGTATAAACGTCACCATGGTGCTTAGAAGGCCTGGGAGACGAAGATCGACTGTCGTTTCGGTCGATTCTGACATCTCCTACTTTTTAGGGTTTCTCTCCCCGGGCCCCTATTTTTTAGGACCTATTTTTTTGGCACTTTTGGGCAATTCTGGGATCCCTATTTTTTAGGGTCTATTTTTAGAAAGTTGCTATTTTTGGAAAATTTCTATTTTTAGAAAGTTTCTATTTTTAGAAGGGTCACGAGTTTCAAAAACGCACTCAGAAGTTCGAAACGAGCAACGAAACTCTCAGAAAATCGATTCGAAGATTTTTTGAAATTTTGGTAAAAATCTGGAAAAATCACAAAAAAGTTCAAAAAACCTGGAAAATTCATTCGAAAATGGTGAGAAATTCTGGAAAATCACAGAGAAATCTGGTAAAAGCACTAAAATGGTTGAAGATTTGATGAAATTCATCAAAAAAAATCTGAACACTCATGAAGAAATCTGCAAGAGTTCATCAAATCTGTCAAGAAAATCTGGAAAATGGTGAAGAAATCTGAACAATTCATGAAAATCTGAGCACGATCATGGAGAAGACTGGTAAATCCGCCTAGGTACAGAGGAAATGGATGATAAATAGCTTCAGCCAACAGGTCAATGGCATAAAAAATTCGATCAATGGTCTGAAAATCTGGGCAATGGACAGTCAGATGCTAAACTCCGCCCTTGGAAATGTCTAAGTTAAAGTGGCCATGGACTGTCACAGCATGAAGAATGAAGGAAATGTCTAAAAAAAAAATCTGGCAATGGCCAGGCATATGGTAAAGTCCGCCCCTTGTATGTCTGGATAAAAGTTAGCAATGGCTTGGGGAAGACCAAAGTCCGCCCTATACATGGTCATCAATGTCACAAAGTCCGCCCTCCAACCAAGTCCAATGGCGAAGAATATGAGGAAGTCCGCCCTAGGTAATTTCAAGTTGGCAAGGGAAGGCATGAAGTCCGCCCTAGTCTTGGCCAACCAAAGCAGCAAGTCCGCCCTATGCAAGAAGTCCACTGGCTAAGGAAACAAGGAAGTCCGCCCAAGTCAAAATGGAAGCGGCAAAGAACATGATGAAGTCCGCCCTAGTCTTGGCAAGCATAAGCCCAAAGTCCGCCCTAGGCATGAAAGGAGTGGCAAGAAAGAAGCCAAAGTCCGCCCAAAGCAAAACAAGATAAAAATGACTAAGGCATGGACAAAGTAGAGATAAAGTGTCCAAAGGCAAGCTGAAGCCCACCTTAGGGAAGAAGAAAATACCCAAAGCAAAGGGTCAAATGGCAAGTAAAGAAGGCAAGTCCGCCATAGGCAAGTTTAAAATGGCCAAAGAACCAACAAGGTCCGCCCTAGCAAAGAGGTAAGGTGGCTACAAAGTTGACAAAGTCCGCCTAAGATGAAAGGAAAGAAAAAATGGCTAAGGCACGAATGGCAAAGAAAATGGCAAAGTCCGCCATGTATTGGAGAGTAAAAGATTAAAATTTGCCTAAGTCCAAGCCTTTGGAAAGTTAAAATAGGCATGACACTTTGGAGATTCGCCTAAGTGACCAAAGAAAATCTTCGCCATGGCTAAGAAAACGGTATAAAGATCAAGAAAATCTTCAAAATAAAATTGAATTTGGCTAGGAAAATCTGTGAAAGAGACAAGTCATGGCTAGAAAATTATTGGAAATGGCTAGGAAATTTTCGCCATGGCAAGGAAAATTATGGAAAACTCAAGGCAAATGGCCAAATAATTTTGGACGATGGCCAAATAAAATCGGACATGGCGAAAGAATTTTGGAAAAGAGACAAGTCATGGCTAAAAAATCTTTGGACATGGCTAAGAAAAAGTTGGACGTGACTAGAAAATGTCGGACAAGAAACATTTTTGGCCAAATAAAATCGGACATGGCCAAGTATTTTTGAGAAACGATCAAAAAAATCATGGACAAATAAATTGGATATGGCGAGAAATTTTCGAAAAAATCAAAAGTAATTAGCCATAAAAACGAACGGGTTGGAATGGACACATAAAATAATTATTTTTAATTATTTTAATATTTTATTTCCAACACCAAAAAGGAGATAAGTCATGAAAATTTCGAAATTGGAAAGTGAGAAAAAGAGTCTTGTTGGACTGTGAATGAAATTAGAAACTTTCCCGGACGAAGTTGTTAAGGATAGAACTTGCCATTCAGAAACGAAGTGCAAGAATGAGTTCGAACTTGATGCAAAGGAAACTTTGCAAATATGCTAAAATGATCGACCTTCTCACTTCTATAAGTGATTTCATTTTTCATTTTTGCAATCACTCGATTTTGAGAAGAAAGGTGGTGAGAGAAAAGTGTTTAAGGCAAAAGGCTGAAAGATTTTTGCAGCAAAGTAAAAGAAATACTCTGTTATCAGCTTGCATTGCAGTCGCAATCACGTCTTCACGAAGTCACAAGGCAGATTTTTCTTGTCCATTTCATGTTAACATGAAGTTCCACCATTCATTTTAATTCCAGCTTGTTATTTCTCGTAAAGTCTAAGTTGATTACCAGCTGGAATGTTCTTTCAAATTGATTTTAATATCGAATTCTGATTCTCCTTTCTTTCTTTCTCTTGCAGATCTATTTTTTTCGAAGCAGCCAAGATGAAATTTGCAAGCAAAAGTGTCCAAACTCAGTCAAAGATCAAGTCCAAGTGGGAGCACGTTCTTGACACAGACCTCGGCCATGTTGATCTTGAGGATTTCCGAAAGAGAATGTATGGAACTGACGGACGTCTGCCAACGCCAATCGCCATGAGGATGATGCGAAACGGAATCGTCCATGCAGCTGGATTTCCACCAGCAAAAGAATGTCCTGAGTTAATAGTAGAGTGTGCACTTCATTACAACGCACAAGACCGACAGATTGAAGCTCCTGACGGGAGAGTCCTTGCTTACTTGTCTGAACCAGCAATCCAGGAGACTTTTGGCATTCCAGTATATAACCGAACATCCTACCGCAGCAAACAAGACACATTCAAACTCTATCAAAGTCAGAAGGATCTATGTGCATCGAATATAAACAAAAATTGGTTGCTAAAACCAAAGCCCACTGCCAGCAAGATGCCTAAAAAGTTGATCAGAACCCACTTCAAAGAAGAATATGGTGATATCGTTCTGCTACTTAACAGAATGGTAGGCAGTGCTCACGGTGCCCCTTTCGAAGAATGGATGTATTATTTTATTGATGAGATAATCACTGGAGTCAAAATGTTTAATTGGTCCAGGATGATCAGTGACAGCTTGCACGAACAGTTGGTCAACTTTGAGCAGACCAAAGTTTTCCACATGAGCTCATACGTTGTTTATTCATTGGCAAGATATTATAAATATCCTGGCTTGACATGCAAAGGCGTGGTCGGCAACGGTGAGGGGAAATTCAAAGTCTACGACTGCTATCCACAGCTGCAGCTGAAAGAGAAGTCCCACTTCCGGCGAGCTCACGATGCATTTTTGATGTATATCACTAGGCTTCTTCAAGGCGGAACGCACCAGAGACTCTCGCATGAAGCCAAAAGCTTGATAAGCCGGTATGGATTCTGGTTTATTCAATATCCAAAGTTCACCTACATCAGAATCCAAGGATTTTCCGGAAATCCTTATAGGCTGCCTGTCTACCCGACAAATAGGATGGTGTTGTTGGAGGTGCTAAGGCAACTAGAAACATACCAGAACATCCAAAGACCCAAGCAGAAAGCTGCCGTCACCTTCCCCTTTTTCATCGGCAACATGGAGGAGTCATGCCCAACAGCCCAAGCAGCAGAGGTTGCTCGACTGGAGATTCAACAGTATCCTTTTATATCATACAAAGCCAGAAGCAATTTCGATCCGCTTCATCACATCAAGATTGTGGACGGAGAAAGATACAAACATCGGATTGACCTAGAGGACTTTTGGGCCAACGCAGCCGATGAATACGATGTAAGAAGAAGATTATGGTCAAGGTTACCCCTGAGCATGATCAGAGCGACAGAGCTTTTCAAAATACCTGACCAGCTACAAGATGACGGGATATATGTGCAGCCAGGCTTCAAGGAAAATGAGCCGCTTCCACCTATGAAATGGTTCGAACCTGAGATGGGTGATCTAACCACTTTGATGCGCCCTATTTTCAAATACTCTCAGTGGTGGATAGATAGGCAAGTAGAAGTGCTAAAACAGAGAAATATGCAATTTACCTACGAGTTGATGGGAGACACCGAGTCATGTTCTTCGAACGCCGGTGCATCTCATGCTGATGGACAAGCAGACGCTGCCAACTCCAAAAAGAGAAAAGAAGCCGATAAATCTGCAGTTCAAGACAAGGGTAAAGGGATAGATGAAGGTCCCTCGCGGAAGAAACACAAGTCCAAACCCCTTCAGTCGGCTACATCCCGGAACATAGAAGAGATGCTTGCCATGGATAGAGAATCCTGAGAAAATGCTATGTTACCTTCTCCAATTGAAAATATAGAGCCAATCCAAATAGAAGATGATAATCAACCCTCTCCGGCAAGCACAGAAATCTTGGAATCAGATAACAACACAGACATCGAGGATGGAGAATTCGAGGAAGGAATGATTTCCGCCCTCAAAGGCATTCAAGAGGACCCATCCGTCCAGGAGATCCAGGATATGCAGCTAGTCCAAGAAATTCAAAGTATGCCGGAAATTCAAGAAGAACAGGAAGTACAGGACATACCAGACGTCCAAAATCAAGAGGACATGATCGAACAGCCAACGGTACCTGAGTGGCTGAGGGAAAGATTGAAAAGAAAAGCGCCAGTGGAGGTCCCGGAAGAGGACAACGACGCAGATTTTCTTGCAAGATTAGAACAGACTGCCCCGAGGAAGAAGGCCAAAACGTTCTCAACTATTCAAAGAGATGAAGCTGGAAATCGCACGGTGCAAATTGCAGTGCCTGCGGATGACAAGTTTCAAGACGAGATTGCTCCTGAAGAATATGTTATCACGACTGTCGACATGGGTCCGACATCAAAGGGGCAGGAAGTCGAAGACTTGGATAATTCAGTGGCCACCATCAAGGGCAGATTAGAAAAAGAAGTTGCCAAGAAGAAAGAATACAAGAAAGAAATTCAGCGTTTAAAAGATTATATCCAGCACCTGACTAGGCCACTAAACGAAGGCGAACAAGTGGCGCCTTTACCTCCAACTGCTTCACAGGAACCAGATGCTCATTTTGAAGAAGAGTTGACAACAGCAAGGGAGGCTAAAGATTGGATGGTTGCAAGGAAAAAAGAGGCATTGGTGTTTGCAAGAAAGTTGGCGCAAGTAAATGAGCAGGCTTCCTTCATACTTTCACGAGTTGCAGATCTTGCAGAGTCATGGAGCAGCCTCGAGGACATTCAGAGCAGGATCATCCCATACATCCGAGAACTGAAAGGCATTTCAAAGCAACGGTTGATCGAAGATAAAGTTATTGAAGCCGGTGCAGCTTATGACTTCAACGGATGGTACTATGCCTTAGTCTCTAGAAAGGGAGTCCTCGAAAAGGTGAAACATGATAGTGGTAGAGTGGAAGAGCAAATAAAAGAAATTCAAAGAAAAATCTATGAGATGGCTGCAGATATGCTAGACAGGGAGATTGTCCGAAGGAAACACTTGCGGCCAAAGTTTTTGAAGGAGCAAGTACATAAAGTTTTCTCCACCACTGGGCCAATCATGAAGGAAGGCTTCACCAAAGTGTTCGACTTCATGGCTACCAAAAGTTCTTTCTTGCTACAGGACCCAGCTTGGGCGAATGTGTTTGCAGAATGTGCCGAGAACTTGGATTTGCTGGAGTACAACATCAGCGTGCTGCCCGACATTGCTATGGAGGAGGTCGACCTGATAGTGTCCAGGTTCGCCGAACGTGAGGCTGCACAAGCGGATAAGGACAACACTCCAGTTGTCTAGTGTCCTCTTTAGTTAACTGATTGTGGTTTTGGAAACCCTAATTAGGGTTTAGTTCAATTTAATCTTGGCCATTGATCTTGAATCAATCTGGGCCGTTCTTTGTAATCCGGAAAAACTATATAAACCCCCCCTCACTCTCTCATTCTCATTAGAAGATAGATTGATGGATAGTTAGAAGCTTAGAAGTTAGAGGAGATTAAGAGTTAGAGCAGATTTGAGATAGTTAGAAATAAAGAGAGAGTTTTATGAGATTGTTGTGAAAAGCTACTTTGATAATGAAGTTCAAATGCATGAGGTGCTTTGAGTACTTGGTTGTTGAATAGTTGCATGGTCCCATATTTTCTTTCTCTCTTAATAGATTTAAATTAAAATGTATGTTAGAAGAATGATTGATTGATAACGTCGATTAGTGAAACCAAGCTCATACTTTCTTTGGGTGGATGATTTCGCCCAATGTGCAAAGTTAGACTGAGCTTTACTGTGGATGCTTAACTTCTGTCTTGATAATTGTTGTTCAATCTGATGGCAATTATTTATCACATGAAAATCACAAGCACATTCCTAGAAGATTGCACTTGCTCTGCGTAGTTGTCGTTGAACGTGGCGAAACAGAGTATAGTTTATTTGGTTTCACTTAGTCTTCGTCTTCTCTTGATTTCTTAGGAGTAGAATAGATTCTCTAAACCCTAAATCTTTTTTCATTTTTTTATAAAATCAAAAAATCCAAAAATGGTACTGCATTCATGTCTCCACTTCTAAGAATGACTTGCAAAATCTACTTGTGCCCACAGCAAATCACATCCATACCACAGAGCCTATCCGCGTTCATCTTAAACATTGGAATTACCCTATGAACTTACTGGCAATCTTAGCATAGGAAGTAGTTTTTCAAGAGAGAATAGAGCGTCTGTGACTCTTTGTTCTAAAATGTTTGTCATGTCATAAAACGCACGTCAACAAGACATAGTAAAATGCGTCAGGTGAATGAGGAAGCATGAAAAAATTCTAAGTATGGCATTCATCCTGCTCAGGGGTCAAAATGCGCCCAAGGCACAAGAAGTCAAAGAAAGTCAAAGATGTTCATCCTGCTACTAGGCCAAAATGCGCTCACCTTGAAGAGAAGAAAGTTGAAAAATTTTCTAAGTATAAGAAATCCGCCACCACCCTCAAAATGCGCCCAACTTGCAAACTTCGTCCTCCACCATGGCTAAAATGCGCCCAAGGCAAAATGGTCAAAGGAAAGTCAAACATTTTAATCCCCCTCATGCATCAAAATGCGCCCAAGCTCATCCTGTAGCATAGGCAAAATGCGCCCAAGATCATGCATGTGAAGACAAAAATAGGAAGGTGAAGAGTCACCCAAGGACGTTGGAGAAAGTTTCATCCACTAGACACATCAAAATGCGCCCAAGGTGAAGGAAAGTCAACAAGTCAACAAGCTCGTCCTCCATCAAGTATAAAATGTGCCAAGTTTGAAGAGAGTCAACAAAGTCAAAGATTTCGTCCTCCTCCATAGGCAAAATGCGCCCAAACTTGTGCATGTCAAGACGAAAATAGAGAAGATGAAGGGTCACAAGGGACGTGGTAGCAAGTTTATCCTTCTCCTACATAGAAATGCGCCCATGTTTGGATGTGAAAAGTGATTAAAGGTGGTAAATGGGATGAAAGTTTTGCCAAGGCATGGTAAACTAGGTAAAAGATAGGCGTTATCCTCCATCAAGCTTAAAATGCGCCCAAGGTGGTGGGTGTTAGAAAATTTTCCTAAGGCGTTGAGAGTGATGTGTGTGTTAGAAAATATTTCAAGGTGGTGGAAGTAAAGTGCTAAGTATGCGCCTAGGGGTGAAGTGTGAAGTGTGAAAACAAAATTGCTAAGGCGTGATTTTTCCTTAGGTGTGCTAGGCAAATAAATTTTTCTCTAAGTGAAGATGATACTTCTCTCGCTGGCAGATGATCAAATTATTTTCTAAGGGAAAATTTTCAAAATGCAAGATGATTGAAATATTTTCTAAGGCAAATTATTTTCCCTTGGAAAATACGCCTAGAGCCTCATAGTGATGAGATTTTTTTTTTATTTTTTATTTTTTATTTTTTTTCGGAGCACGAGCAACTTTCCTCAGAGATGAAGCCAGAGACGATGATAATGCAAGATGATTCAAGTTCTTCAAGAAGTCAGAGCAACACAGGATGATCACAGGTGAAGAATCAATTTAAAATGGTGAAAATAATATTTTTCTAAGGTTCAAATTTCAAAAAATTAAATGAACCCGTTCGTTGGGTACCCATGGATTCGAGGCATTCTCAAGAAAATTCTCTTCTGAGTACTGGACGTTTGCAATGATAGATGGATTTCCAAGTCTTCCAAACTTCGCCGACACTTTTCCAGTGAAGAATTTAATCAGTGCTCAAATTGTGAATTTTCCTAAGGGAAAATTTAAAATTTTCTAAGGCAAATTTGAATAAAATGTGCTTTCAAAATGAATTTTCTTCGAACGATGAATCTGAAGTCAGTTGCCTAGATAATTTTGATTAAATTCTTCAAGGATGAATTTTCCAAAACAGGGGAGAAGTTAAATTTGATTTCAAGTGACAGAGCTCCGGCTGGTGGATTTCAAAGGATGAATTTAAATTAAATTTTCGAAAACAAATTCAAGGATGCCAGTCAAAGTCAAGTTTCTAGAAGAATAAGATTCCCGACGACTGGAGACAAGTGTCAGAAACACCAGAGAGGGAAAATTCGAATTCTTGAAGTGGAGTAGTGGAGTTTAATTGCACTGGCTAAAATTAACTTCTAGAATTCGACTTTTAGCTATAAAATGAGCTAGTTTCTTACTTGTTTTCACAGCTGAGGAAGTCGAACTTGCTCTGAGAGTGAAGTGTTGCAGTGAACTGTTGCTTGAAGAGTTTGAAATCTGAATGTTGCTGAAGTAAAAGAGGACGCCCTTGCTGGTTAAAGAAGTTGCTGAAGGCTTGAAAGGTACAAGTGTGGCTGAAGCTTAGTTTGTTGCTAAAGCTAAGGTTGCCAGTTGAGAAAGATGCCTTGGGACAAGGAATAGCTGAGAACTTAAAAGTACGAACTTGCTGATTGCTGGTGTGAAGTGCAA
>VDFB02294064.1:0-14515 GCA_007258455.2 Sequoia sempervirens
CATTTTCTCTTTTTATCATTTCATTATCTTTTCATCCTATCATTCTCATTTTTTGTATCATCATCATTTACAATCATTTTATCATTATCATCTATCATTTATTATCCTTTTATCATATCATTTATCATCTCATTATCATTCATTTCATTATCATATCATTTATCATCTCATTATCGTTCATTTCATTTCATTATCATTTATCATTTCAATTTTATCATCTATCATTAACATCACACTTATTGTTTTCATATTCATTGCATTTTCATTTTACACATTTGCATCTCATTTATCATTCCATTTTCATTATCCTTTCACTTATCATTTCATTATCCTCTCACTTATCATTTCATTTCATTATCCTCTTATTTATCATTTCATTATCATATCATTTCATTACCCTCTCACTTATCATTTCATTATCATTTCTTTTCATTATCCTCTTATTTTTCATTTCATTTTATCATTTCACATCATCATCATTACAAAACATCACATTTCATCACATTCATCATCTCATCATATATCTCATTATTTTTAATCATTTAACTTCATATCGTTATTCATATCATTTATCATTTGTCACATTGCATTCATATCATACCTTTAATCATCCTATCATTTTTCATATCAATACATATTATAAATTCATGATGCATATCATAAACACAACATTCATTTTCCATCATATTATCATTATTTACTTGCATTTGAAAATCCAAAAACAAACATTCCATACATGCATTTTCATATCATTTTCCAAACAACATTTTTCATAAAACATATCAAATATCCCATGACATATTCTCATAATCACATCATAGGTCATCCACCTGCATGACATCATTAGTACGCATCATCAATTATTTTTCATCATCATCATCATAAACACATCATATCAAATCATCCTACATATCATGTTAGTCATCAAATCATTTAAATGCATACCAAAATCCATAACATATAGAAATAAATGCATATCACATAATCATCTCATAAATGCACATCACATCATCAAAAATCATCACCACTGCATATCATTGCTCATCATAAATGATGAAATGTCCAATGTCCAATAAAACTGAAAAATCCAAAGAGGGATACATGGGATATGATCAAAATCAGTATACATGCTCCAAATATGATATACATGTGTGAAATACATCACAACATCATAAACTAGCTAGTGGATGCCCCTGATGGAGCTGGTCCAGAAGGAGGTGGACTGCCACTGGTACCTACGTCTGGATCTCGCCGAGGCCTAGTAACCCCTATGCTCTATGTGGTTGTCCACAACCTACTCCTGGTCCTACTATGAGACCATGGGAATGGATCCCTCCACTCAGGAGGACACAACTCCTTGTATTTGAAATAGTAGTACTCTACCACCCTCGCCATCTCCATGCCCTTGGCAATCGCCTCTCGCAAAGATGCACTCTCTACAGTTCCCATAAGCCTATGCGCAATAGCCTCGGCCTCCACTGCCCTCCATCTCAACTCATCACTCTCTATCATCAACTGGGCTATTTGTGGGTCTGGGGTAGGCTGAGATACCTATGCCTAAGCCTATTCTTATGCCTATAGTTGTGCAACCAATCCTTGTGCCTGCACCAACTGATTCTGCAACTGCACCTGTTGTCCCTGCAATATCTACACCTGGGCCTGAAGGGTATATATCTATCCCTGCTATGACGAGGAACCAACCCTGATCACTGTCCTCCACCCAATCCCTATCCTCGGCCTCTGCATGATCTGGACACCCCTCAAAATATCTGGCCTCAGCCTCATTGGCACCTTCCCCTCATCCCCGTCGTCATCCCCATCATCCCCATCAGAGCTATCCTACTCCTCTCCGCTCTCCTCCTCACCTCTCCCAACTGGTACCTACTCCCCACCTACCACATCCTCTTGCCTCCCTACCCCTGGCTGAGGTACCACCAAAATGGGTGTTGGCTCATCAGGACCGATAAACCATGGAAAGGGATGTGTGTGATAATATACTGAGTACTCATCGGACATACCAGCATCAATAACATCTCGCCTGTCATCCCATGCCTTGGGCACTAGAGTTGTATACTCTGTATAAGCTATCTAGTATGAAATACCAAGTCCCCATCCTACCTCATCCTTGCTCCGCGCATAGTGAGCAACTCCCTGAGGCATACCTTGAGTAAATCCAAACTGTCGCTGTACCCACATGGCCAAAAACCTCTTAATGATGAAAGGGGTCCTCCCTATCAAAAATCATGAAATACCTACAAATGGCATCTCCAGGTGATCTGTATCCCATGACTCACTATCTAGGTATGGCCGCCATATCACTGCATCAAGATCATCCAGGCACCATCTCCAGTAATCCACTTTTCCCAGCTTGGGATGTACAAGGAACATAGCATAATCATACACATAAGATCTCCCTAGTGGCCTCATTCTGGGACAAGCTGGTCTCGTCACCGCCATATGCTCCCATGCCCAGATCTGAAGCAATGTCATGTTGCACGATAAACTAGATGCACCCCTGTATACCACCTGGTGAAGGTCATGATATAAGTGAGCCAACATGGAGCTCCCCCATGCATATCTCTGAGGCTGTCCAAGCATCTGCTCCAGGATCTGCCCCCATCCCACTAATAGCCCCTTTGACCGGCGATCCATACAAAGGATCCCTCCAATAATCGCACCCAAGACTGTCGGCAAGGCTGGGTATCCTCTGAAGTCAGCCCATGGTACCCAATACCCTGCTATTTTTGCATCCCCAAACTCTCTCCTTAGCGCATCTGTACCACCGAGCTCCTTGTGATCATAGAACACAAGAGTGCCAACCACGGGAATACCTAATAGCCTATACACATTCTCCATAGTCACAATCACCTCACTAGTCAACAAATGAAAGGTATTGTGCTCTAAATGCCACCTCTCTGCCAGTGTGGTCAACAGTCCCCTGTTGACCTAAATCGACGGCATAGCCAACAAGGGTCTCAATCCATAGGTCTCTATCAATGCTACATCAGTGGGTGTCAGCTCGAGTATCCTATCCCACTCTACCAAATGCCGCTCCCTAATCTGGAGGTTTTTGAAAACCTCCTATTTTTGGTTATCACAACAATAATCAATTAGCATCATATCAATGATTTAATCCCAATCAAACAAAATCAATCAGATTCATGTCTATCTATCAAGTGACCCATATTAGTGAACCATATCAAGTGACCCATATCAGTGAACCATATCAAGTGACCCATATCAGTGAACCATATCAAGTGACCCATATCTAGTGAACCATATCAAGTGCTCTATCTAAGTGACTCATATCCTGAACTCAATGCTAAGTTGATCTATCTGAATATCAAATCAAGCTACTCTATCATCATATTACTATTTATTTTCTTTTTTAGGAAAGAAAATTTATCAACGATCAAATCATTTTCTTATTTGTACTTCAGTCATGAATACAAATATGTTTGAATCACATTATTTACTATTTTCTTTCTAACACATAAAACAAATTTATCAGAAGTCATATCAAACATCTACTCTTTGTTTTCTAAAAGAAAAGTTATCAGACAATCCATCAATCATTCTACTCTTTGTTTTTCATTCACGGAAGACAAAGTTATCAGCTATCTGCTCTTTTATTTCTATTTTGAGAAACAAAGTTATCAATTATTTATCAATTCTTCTATCAGATCAACATGATGACAAGACAATTTTTCTATCTATTGACTCAGGAAGCAATATACATCATCATTTTCCTATCACTTTCATCAAAACACACATTCTATTTTTTTCCATATGCGCCAATATGTGGTCCCTATGCACTAAAACTCATATGCGCTACTATTTTTCCTGGATGCACTAAAACCCAAATGTGTCGTTCTTTTCCCCACATGCGCTCAAATAGTTACCATATGCGCAATTTTCGTCTAAGCGCTACAATTCTACCCCTAAGCGCCACTTCATTTCCTGGATGCGTGACAACCCTATATGCGCTACTATTTTTCTTAGATGCGTCGAAACCCTAATTTTTCTATGGCATCCTATATGTGCTCCTTTTTTTATCAAATGCGCTACATTGGTTTCTACACTAGACATGCTAAATCTATCCTGTATGCGCTACTATTTTCATCGAAAGTGCTCTAACATTTCTAAAGGCGCTAAAACAAAAATTAAAAACCTAAAATCTGTGGAAAACAGGAAAAATTTACTTCAAATGGAAAAAATTGAATGCACAAATGGTTAGATCAACTCATCGGTGGTCCATATGTAGCTGGCATTTGGTATCGGCAAGATCGCTCAAATCTATGATAGTGACACGAAATCTCCATGTTGCTAGGTCACTGTGAGAGCTACAGATTTGAAAAGGTCAAAAAGTGCAAATGACTTGTCTTTTTTACCTTTTTACCTTTTAAAGGTCAACCCAAGGTAAGTTTTGTGACATTTCTTTTATCTTTTTATCCAAATTTGACTTTCATTTCAACAGGGGCATCTTTATACATCAATTATCGGGAGTTAAATCACTGCATCCCTCTCATCATTCGTATTTCATCATCCACTCAACATTTTTTATCATCATCCGTGATTTACCTCCCGAGGGGGCATCATCAACATTAGCATCAAAAACATATTAGGGGCAAAAAAAAATTATTTTCTTTGAAGCAATGCGTTTCACACATCACTTCAAAGAGGGGCAAAATGTATGTGCATAAAATTGGTCGTGTCTAATTAATCTTGACATTTAATTAAATATTTATTATTTAATTAATTTCTCTAAAGTCTTCTACATGTAATTAAATTTAATTAATTTAATTATATTGTTCATCCATTTTATTCTCCCACCATAATTGAATAAATTTATTTTATTTAATTATTTCACATGTCTACTTGATTAATTAAATAAATACATTCTATTTATTCAAATTAATTATCATCTTTTGAATTTAATTAAATCTTTTGTTTTAATTAAATTTAAAATATTTCTTTTCTTCTATTTAAAACTTTCTTCTAATGAATTAAATATTTTATTTAATTAATTTCATAACACATGTCATTTCTTCAAATTTAATTAAATATTTTATTTAATTAAAGATCTTCTATTTTCTTCAAATCATAATTAAATATTTCATTTAATTATAAAATCTTCTGATTTCCTCAAAATCTTAATTAAATATTTATTTAATTAAGAAAAATCTGCATGCACCCATAAATAAATAATTGAATTTGATAATTCATTATTTATCTTCTCAATATCTTTCCATTATCTTCTAAAAAAGATGATTTTGTTAATCATCTCATCTTATCTCTTCCACAAAAATAGAAAAATCTGCTTTATTCGTTTTCTTCTATTTTTCTCTCCAGTCTCATCCATCTTCGACCGTTCGATCTGTCAGGAATTATTACAACCGTTGATCAACTCAGCCAATCAAAATCCTCGAAAAACTCTATAAATACATGTGCAAATCCAAGCATTGGTTACACACAGACACGCATACAGAGACACAGACACATACATGCAATTACACTCACGCATTTGCATCTTTAGCATTCTAGCAATAATCATATCTTAGCAATAATATGATCATAGCATAGCTTAATCTTGCATCTTAGTATAGTATGATTTTAGTTTAAATCTCATTCTCTAGTAGTCCATTTCATTGAGCTTGGCATACTAAATCTGAGAGCAACTTGAATCAACGAAACTGGAGATAGAGAGTAATAAATGCAACTTCAAAGAAGCTACAATAAGAGTTTGTTTATTTTTCTTTAAGCTTCTTTGATATAAGGTTTTATTGATTGTGTTTTGAATTCATTATGATAGGCATATTTTCATACACACAACAACGATTCGATCAAGGCATTGGTTTGCATGATGAAGGAGCCTATAGCCAGATACCAATGACAAGGGATTACAAGATGGGATGAGGATAGGGATGAATGGATAAGAAGAGAAAGATGGGTGGGATGGGGAGCTGAAAGGGATGCTTGATGGATGAAGAGAGGGATAAGGATGAGGAGATGAAAGGGAAGATAAGGATGGGAGATGAAAGGGATTGGATGGATAGGAAGATAATGATGGGGAGATGAAATGGATTGTTTGGATAGATTGGAAGATAAGGATCGGGAGACAAAAGGGATTATTGGGATGGATAGGAAGATAAGGATAGGGAGATGAAAGGGATTGTTTGGATAGGAAGATAAGGATGGGGAGATGGAGGGGATTGTTTGAATGGATAGGAAGAGAATGATGGGTAGATGGAAGAGATTGTTATGATGGATGATGTCTCCAAGGACTATGTCACAAAGGGAGATAAGTGCCCCCATTCTAAATATGTCATGTGTCATGAGGTAGGAGGGACACAAGACGAGTGGAGAAAGAAGGTAGAGGATGTGGATAAGGATTAGGATAGAGCATGGATGAAGGGAATGTCTACCGAGAGGTGTCCAAAGCATGCATATATGTTTTCCCCTATCAATATCAAGATCACAAGGAGGATGGAGGTATTGGGATAAATGGGATATGGAAGATAAGATGTGGATGGTAGGGGGGGATGGAGGAGAGGGGTGAACGGGATGCAGTTGATGGATGAAGGGGATGAAGCTACCCCCAAGTGCGGAAATAAGTTGGATGGGGATTTACACATGATGCCTGTTTGCCATATTTTCATCATGGTACTTATCCAAGGCGCTTTTTTTCCAACTTTTCACCATTGGATGAATTATTTCTCTTTACTCTTTTATTTTTTTGTTTTGAATTTTCTGATTTTGTGACTTTTTTGGATTTTTTTGACTTTTTTGGATTTTTTGACTATTTTGGATTTTTGGATAGAAGGTGGATGGAGATGGACAAGGATAGAGGGATGTGGATAAGAGGATACGCGATAAGGATATGGATGAAGGACTCAAGCATCAAGTTCCATACGAGGTATTAAGAGCCCATGTATGAAGTGACTATTTGATGTTGGTACAACCTTATTAGGATAGATGGATTATGCAAGAGGATGAATTAGAGGGATATGATGGGGAATATAGGTGGGATAATGGATGGGATGTTGGAGAGGGTATGGATGGAATGATGGGGTAGGTGTGTGATGGGGTGGTGAGTTCAAGACCAACATTGGCACATATGGTGGTGTATGTGAAAAGATAGGAGGGTTGATGGATGGAGAATGTGGGGACAGTGGAGGAGATGGGATAGTGAATTTTGGGACATAAGGAACCAAAATAGATTTAGGAGACAATGGATGTGAATGATTATCTTTTGGATTAGCAACTTTGAATGTTGTTATGGATTCTTCATTTGAAGGCATTGCATCTTTTTTCTTTGGGATCCACACGGTTTTGTTTTTTGCTTTGGTGGGCCTTTGTGGTCGATGGGTTTGATTTTGATTGTGGATTTGATTTTTCTTTTCTTCACCATTTCTTTTAGAGGGGACATGGGGAGCTTTAAATTTATGTGGATGTTTGGATTTATGAATTTTTTCCTTAGCATCCAAAGTTCTTTTGATAGCAATGGGATTGGTATGAGGAGATGAATGATGTGGAGTGATGGAGGTAGGATTATGGGGATTATGTGCAGAGGGAGGATGTGTGGGTACATGCCTTTGTTGATCCTGATTAGGGGACATGAGAGTGGCATGTTTATGATGGGCAACATGGATAGGTGGTGGATGGATGAAAGGATGAATAGGACAAGATGGAGGAGGTGATTTTGGGATATAAGGGCCCAAAACAGACGTAGTGGGTGGAGGGACATAAGGACCCAAGATGGATGGAGTAGATGAAGGATGGGAGATGGTGGATGGAGGGATGTAAGGACCCAAAATGGATGGAGCAGATGAAGGAGGTGTTGGATCTTAGTTGTGTTTATAGTTTTTCCTTGATGACAAAATCTCTTTCAATTGGTTCTCTTTGATAATCTGTCTCAGTTTGGATCCTTATGCTTTATTTTGGCACTTCTTTGATGTCTCTTGGCTATTACAGAAAGATATTTGTTATGATTCAAATTCATGGTAATGAGATATCTGGTTCATGTTATGAATGCTATTTCTTTGACTAATAGAGCTTGACAGATGGTTTCTTTGTCAGGATGGTTCTCTTTGCATACCACAGGTGTATTTCACATGATTACAAGCCATTTGATTACATTCTTTGAACTCACATTTTTGAAGGCTTACACATATCAGCGTGAGAATGCCAAGGTCTCCCCAATCCATTTTGAAATGTCTGTGTTTCCTATTGGCAAGACATTTCTGATGTCATGTTGATTGGATTTTTTTACTTTCAGGAAGCTTTCGGCAGGACTTCTCTTTTGTTTCAGCGACAGAAAAGGATCATATTGGCATAAGTTATACCGTCGATATGTGGTCACAATGAAATTGCTTTGTCTCACCGATTGGAGGTTGAATGGGAACATATTGACAAGAGTTTAAGGCTTGGTCTTAGTCAAGTAAAACCAGAAACATTATAACCTAGAATCAATTGAAAGAGTTAGAAACATATATTGTAAATGCAAAAGCAATTGAAATAGCATAACAACGATACCAAGAGATTGATGTGAAATGCTCGAATGGAAAAATAGCATCAGATAACTATCTCCAATATCGAATGAAAATACAAGCTAGGTAGCATGCTTATATAGACTAGAGAGAGGGAAGAGGTGGCAACACCAACCAATGAGGAGCAACCATCTATCGGATTAAAGATAACAAAGTATCTTCCCAAGATAGATAATGGATGCTAACATGTAGGAAGGTGACACCTCATAATCCTATCACCTAATTAAACATGCTTTATTAACCTAAGCAAGCTTAAATAAATGTGTAGGAAAAACCTTATAATAAGGAATAAAAAACCTACACTAACACCCCCCCTTAAGCATAGCTTAGGTGGGTACAGAGATGGGTCCCGACAAATCAAGCCTGATGAGGTACCCATGTACAATGAAATCCCCCTCCAAAAGAGAAGTAGGCCCCCACCACAAAAGAGAGTATGCCCCCCCAGAATAGAGAGAGAAAGAAAGAAGGAGCTAAGAAGCCCCCTAAAAGGAGGACACCTGCCGCACCCCAAGCAAAGCTCGCAAATGAATGAACTTGCTCTCAGTGAAGGGTTTGGTGAAGATGTCCGCTATCTGATCTGATGTTGAACAATACTGAAGATCAAGAACCTGCTCATGAATCAACTCTCGAATGTAGTGCATGTGAATCTCAATGTGTTTGGTCCGCTGATGATGGACCGGATTGCGAGAGATCTGAATAGCACTCTGGTTGTCACAAAAGATGATTGTAGGCTTTCAAAAGGAAATGCCAAACTCAGTGAGAATGTGTTGAATCCAAATGGCCTCAGTAGCAGCATTAACTGCTCCTCGATACTCAGCCTCTGTAGATGAAAGAGCAATAGCAGACTGCTTCTTGCTCGACCAAGAAATCGGACCAGAACCAAGAGAGAAGCAATACCCTGAAGTAGACTTGCGATCCTGAGAATCACCTGCCCAATCTGAATCTGTGTATCCCACTAAGTCAATATCCATGCCTGCTGCAAAATGAATCCCATAACTGTGAGTGCCCTGTACATAGTGAAGAATCCGCTTAGCTGCTTTCCAATGCAGCTCATGTGGCTCTTGCATGAACCTGGAGACCAGGCCCACTGCATAAGAAATATCAGGCCTCGTGTGAGTCAAGTATATGAGACTCCCAACCAATTGGCGATACAAGGTAGCATCTACCAACTTAGGTGAAGCACAAGAAGCCTCAAGTTTGACCCCTGATAGAAATGGAGTTGGTGCAGGCTTACAATCAGCCATGCGAAATCGAGAGAGCATATCAAGAGCATACTTGGGTTGAGAAAGAAAGATACCAGCCGAAGACTGTGTAATCTCAATGCCCAAGAAATAGTGAAGAAGACCCAAGTCAGACATCAGAAAACGATCATGAAGGGCAGTTTTCACTGCCTTGATGGTGGATGAGGAACTCCCTGTAATCAGCAAGTCATCAACATAGAGAACAAGGAAAGTGAGAGTATCATCCTGCTGCAAAATGTAGACATTCGGATCAGAATGGCACCGAGTGAACCTAACTGATAGAAGAAAGGAGTCCATCTTGGCATACCAGGCTCGTGGGGCCTGTTTAAGACCATAGAGAGACTTCCGAAGTCGGCAAACAAGTGAAGGATCCTGGATGAACCCCTGTGGCTGCTCCATATATATCTCCTCCTGAAGGTCACCGTGAAGAAAGGCACTCTTCACATCCATCTGATGAACATCCCAGTGATGGGCTGCAGCAATGGCAAGGACAAGTCGGATTGAAGTCATCTTAGCAACTGGCGCAAAAGTCTCAGAGTAGTCAATCCCAAGAACTTGGGAGAATCCTTTTGCGACCAAGTGAGCCTTATGTTTTTCAGCTGACCCATCTGCAACAAATTTTCTTTGATAGACCCACTTGCACCGAACAAGTTTTCTTCCCTTAGGAAGTGGGACTAAATCCCAAGTATGGTTCCTTTCCAAGGAACTGAACTCTTCTTGCATAGCAGCATCCCACTCGGGGACACCAGAAGCTTCCCTAAAGAATTGTGGATCAGAAGTTGAAGCAAAGAAGAGATGAGGAGCCTGCTCGAACTGTGACCTTGTTCGTCTTGCATCTGAAGGATCACCAACCCAATCACCTGCTGAATCCAAAGTCTGACGAGCCCAAAGAGGCCCAGTGGTAGGAGAATTTGGAGGAGAATCATCATCCTCTGAATGATGACTAAGAGAGGAGGAAGATGAACCCTCATCATCACCATCTAAAGTGGAGGAAGAAGACTCCTCAGGAGGATTTTGATCCTCAGAAGAACTATCATCATGAAGTCGCAGTGTCTCCATGGGAATGAAGGATGGAGAAGTGGTAGAAGAAGTATCTTCCTCAAACTGAACACTCCTCTCAATGAAGAGCTCATGTGTGGTAGGGTGGAGTAGCCTGTAGCCTTTGACACCATCTGGATAGCCAACAAATATGCAAGGCCTACTCTGCGGATCCATTGCCTTGTGTTTCTCTGCTAGAATGTGGGCCCATGCAGGAGACCCAAACACTCGAAAGTGCTTGACTGTGGGTTTCTGACCAGTCCAAGCTTGAAAAGGAGTTACCCCCTTCACAGCTCAGTGAGGAACCCGGTTCTGGATATAACATGCACAGTTGATGGCCTCTGCCCAATACTGAGGTGCCAATGATTTGGAGTGGATCATGCAATTGGCCATTTCCTTCAATGACCGATTCTTTCGTTCTGCAACTCCATTTTGTTGTGGACTGTAGGGAACTGTGTGCTGAAGATTAATACCCTCTGAGGCACAAAACTGCTCAAACCTTTGGTTGACATATTCCCCGCCATTATCAGTGCACATAACCTTGACAACCTTCCTAGATTGTTTCTCTGCAAAAGCTTTAAATTCTTGAAAGGACTCAAAGACTTCAGACTTTTGTTTGAGAAAATATACAAAGGTGTATCGGGAAAGATCATCAATGAAGGTCAATACATATCTAGCTCTACTGAATGAAGGATGCTGAAATGGACCAGCCAAATCACTGTGTACTAACTCCAAGAGCTGTGTGGCTCTCCATGCTTTGCCTTTGTCAAATTTTTCTTCAGGATGCTTGCCAAGAATGCAACCTTGACAAACTCCATCAGAGAATCGAATAGAAGGCAACCCTGTAACCATGTCATGCTGACTGAGCTGCTGCAAGTAGCGGTAATTCAAGTGCCCAAACCGCTGATGCCACAAACGACTCACCTCATCTGAGTGAGTAAGCAATGCCAGTGAAGGAGAATCAGGAACAAAATGAGAAAAGTGATAGAGCCGAGAATGGTTATCAACTTTTCCTATAGCAACTATAGACCCATTGTGCAGATCACTAATAACCACAGAATCAGGTGTAAATTCAACTCTCTTGCCAGAACCTGTATGGGTGATCTGGTAGACAGATAGGAGATTAGTTGACAAAGAAGGCACACAAAGAACATCATGGAATGTCCCATCACCAACGTCAACAGACCCTCTCCCAAGAACTTCTTCTGGTGTATCATTACCCATAAGAATATCAGGCACAAAACATGACTCCAAGGATGAGAAGCTTTCCTTTCTATTGGCCATGTGGTGAGAAGCACCTGAGTCAATTACCCAAGAATCTGGTTGAGAAGCTCTTGCAACTAAGGCCTTTCCCTTTCCTTTCCCCTTACTCTTTTCTGTGTTCTTTGAAGACCCTTCTGATGAGACTTGTTTGACAGAATTAGGCACCTGGATATTGTTCTTCTCAAGAAGATGTGGCAGGTGATCAATTTGTTTCTTCAAGCACTTATGTTCATCATGACCAAGTTTCTTGCAATAAGAACATTGAATTTTCTCCTTCTTAGGCTTGTCACCTTTTGAAGAAGAGGCATTATTCATTGCTTTAGAAGCAATTGATGTTTGTTCTTGCTTCTTTTCTTCTTGGTTCTTTTGTTTCTTCTCTTTCTTAGCAACCCCCTTTTGATCTTTAGTGCCCTAATTTGCAGTCAAGGCATGAGATTTAGAGGGCTTAATTGTACCCATTTGAACCAATTTTTCTTGCTCCTTAGTGAGTTCATTAGCAAAATCATCTAAAGAAGGCATCTTATATGTGGTTCCCAAGGCACTTTTTGTGGCATAGAATGTAGAAACAAACACAGAGTAGTTAGGACCAAGTTTGGAAAGAATGCTAAGAATCAACTGACTATCTTTCTTTTCTATCCCACACTGTTTCAACTACAATCTTAAAGCCTTTAGTTTTGTGAAGAAATCCTGAATTGTATCAAAATTACATGGATTTAACCCTATCAACTCATTCTCCAATAAATGTCCTCTTAGTTCATCTTGTGCACCAAAGAGTTTTTCTAAAGTAGTCCATACATCATTTGGTGTTGTAGAAGACTCAATATGAAAAAGTAAATCTGGAGATACAGACATACATAGAGTTCCAAAAGCTTCATCAAGTTTGTTAAACCATTTAGGCTTTTCTGCAATTAGAGATGGTTCAGTTTCAATACCCATAGTTACTCGAAACAATCCTAACTTCTTAAGTTGTATAGTCATCTTGGACTTCCACTCATAGTAGTTGTAGGGTGTGAGTATAGGTACTATTAATTGATCCATTTTAATGCAGAATTAGATTGTTGTTGTTTGTGAGGAAAGAAAAGATGCACGAACACATAAGACACCCCCCCTTTTTCACTCAATCAAAGAACCCCCCCAAGAAAATTTGATTTGGCACTTTATATTTAGTGCGTTTACAATTACCATCAGCAAGAAATACTGAGTGGACTTGATCTCAATGCTATTACAGATCCTCAAAAGGAGCATATGCTGAAAATACAACTTGGGAACAATACCCAATAAAATAAACAACACCACTGCAAGCTACACGAAAAAACATTCACTTTCAAAAAAAGAATCACCTCGATCTGAGGTTTTATGCAAAAGTTATGCCTTTTCAAAGTTTCCAAAATGAGGACTGTGCAGTGTCACGACTGAGAATCTGTAATTTCTGAAAAATCTCTGCATCCAAATCAAAAAACGACTGCACTATTGCATAGAGCACGAAAAAATAGCCAAGATCAAAAAAAAATTCGTGAGAAACGGAGTCCGTATGAGCAAGAACGGAGCTTTTGAAAACTGTCTTCAAATCTGAAACTGCCAACGGAGAGGGGTACGGCTGAAGCTTTCTGAGTTCGATTCTGCAAAATATATAAGCTGCATGCAAAAAATAAAAGATACCCAGATGGTTTTTTGATGTGGTGAACAAAACCCAGAAGGCGTTTTTCCTGATTAGGTACAAAAGATGTAGATCTAATGTAAATCAGTCGCCTTTAGCAACAAAAAATGGCTCCAGCAACCAAGAAACGGCATGCAAAGGATGTATCAGCTACCTAAGATAAGCAAAGGCATGCTGCAACCTGCAATACTGATTGAAACACAAAATATGCAAGCCGATTGACAGAAACAAGATTTTTGAATCTTCATAAATCCTTTATGATTCTCTAGATCTTCAAAAATAATGCAAGAGAAGAGAATACATGATTTTACAAGATCTCTACAAAGAATCTAACCTTACAAAATTGGCTCTGATACCATGTTAAAATCCGTAAAACAGATTATAACCCAGAATCAATTGAAAGAGTTAGAAACATATATTGTAAATGCAAAAGCAATTGAAACAGCATAACAACGATACCAAGAGATTGATGTGAAATGCTCGAATGGAAAAATAGCATCAGATAACTATCTCCAATATCGAATGAAAATACAAGCTAGGTAGCATGCTTATATAGACTAGAGAGAGGGAAGAGGTGGCAACACCGACCAATGAGGAGCAACCATCTATCAGACTAAAGATAACAAAGTATCTTCCCAAGATAGATAATGGATGCTAACATGTAGGAAGGTGACACCTCATAATCCTATCACCTAATTAAACATGCTTTATTAACCTAAGCAAGCTTAAATAAATGTGTAGGAAAAACCTTATAATAAGGAATAAAA
>VDFB02294065.1:0-21685 GCA_007258455.2 Sequoia sempervirens
ACAAAAATATGTTAAAACATGCAAGAAGATGATCAAATGCCTTTATATAAAAGTAATTCCCTATTCAAATTCAACACAATTTGTATTTGTTATTCCCAACATAAACATGGTCATTTTTCCTTTATTTTTTAGGTTTTTGAAGAGTTTTTTAGCATCATTAAAGCATCCTTCAAATGCAATAGTTGTGTAGTTTCAACACCTTTATCTAGAGCAATTAAATCATTCTTTTATGTATCTACCTCCTTTTTCTACTATTAGTAGTCAAATCAAAATTTTCTATATGGTAGCCTAATTGTTCTATTTTCACATCCCAAAAAGCTTAAGACAACAAAGAATAAATCATTTATTAATAATAGTTTATATCAGATTTAGTAAGAATTTTATTTTTTATAGAAATTAGGATCTTAGGATACTAATCATTATATATAAAATATAAAATATAAAAAATGAGAATCATACAAGCATAGATTTTACACATTACACAAGATATACATGGGAAAAACCCTTTGGAGTAAAAAAGTCCATAAAACATCATTTTATTAAAATACTTACACAATAGTCTATTAAATAAATAGACTAAACTTGGGGACACTCCTATACATGCACATGGCAAATAATACCTCTTGTGCATGATGATATAATTCACTATAAATATCCAAATTCACCATCTCTCAAATGAGAGAGAATCCCCTTAAATATAGGAGAAAGGGTGGAAAAATACCTGAAGGGGTATTAGTCACACCCATTCAACAACCCCCATTCATAAATAATTGATATTATATTAGTTATTAGACTATAATTATTTTAAATGGGATATGCTTAATAAAGCATATAATATATAGGGGTTTATAATCTTATATTATAATAATATACAAATGTTATAAAGGTATGACCCCTAATAACATTATGTTCTAATGTCCCCCCTTAATATTGATAAGGGTGCATCACATGTCAATTTCCATAAAAGAAAAAATGAAGTACCCTTGTAATGTAGGTCTTCTTTGATAGTGATAAATAGGGACATGAATATATGTCAAGATGAAAGCCATGTATTTCAAACTACATGAAAGTCATCTTGTCAAAATTTACAATCCCAATGTTTTAAAAATGATGCTATATATATGAGGTCTTATTAAGATTTTTATTGGAGCCTAGGTCTCCTTAAATCAACCTCACCCTAGGTTCATTACATAGTGCTAGTAGGACTTAATACAATGCTTTTATAAGTGGAAGATTTACAAAGAGAAGAAATTTAATAGGTTCCCACAAGACTTATACATATAACATGCTTGTAGGACTTAATAAAATTTCTGGAGGTCTTATGTTATGCTTGTTAGGTCTTACATTCAAGGATTTAGCCATCTCGAGGTGTTAAAAATCCTACAAGTCTTATTTTATGCCTAAGGTCTTATATCTATAGGTGTCATTGGTTTACACACTCACCCTCAATGGCAACACCTTACGACCAAGAATTAAATTAAATTTAGAGTATATAATTCCTAAAAGTCTTATGTTATGCCTATTAGGTCTTATATTCAAGATTTAGTGACTAGGTGGTGTCATAGACATCCACGCTCCCCTTGATTGACATCATCTTAAATCCAATCACTACACAAAGGTTTTGATATGCGATGGATAAGATTCTAATATATTTGTTCTTGATCATAGTATACCACTTGATAATTAGATGGATAGAACTAGAGAGAAAATTTATGATGGAATACTTTTCCTTGAGTGAATTTCCCATGATCTTCAATGTGTTTTTTCTCTTTATTTTTTGTTGGAAATGAGAGTCTTTTGTAATAGTAAAATAAATTTAGTTATCATATAGTAAGCTGATACTTTTACAAGTATTTAGTTGAAATTCTTCCATAAATATTTAAAACCACATTGATTCTTTTGGAGCTACTTTTGTATTTAGCCTTGTGATTAAAAAATAGAAGATAGTTTTTCTTAAAAGTATTACACCATCCATGTGATAGCACTTGCACCATTTATTTTGAAGACATAGTCTATTGTAGATTTCTTATAAATGGAATCACCACAATAGTTAGTAACACAATAATCAAATAAATATGATTCTTGGTGGGAATTATAAAGACTATAATTAATTATATGCATACCATTTTCCAATGAGAATATTGTAAGGGAAACTTGCAGCCATATAATGACAGTTTCCACATAACCCAAATCTGAAAACATGCAAGTAAAATACTCAACATCAACATGCAAGAGAATAGACAACATACCCATCAAAGATGACACAAGATATACCCTGGGAAACCCAGCCTCCAAAAGCATCCACACTCCATGTATTATTCAACAATGAAAACCCATTACAATACATCTACAAAGACTCCATGAACACTTCTGAAGCACAAGCTATCCATGCATTCCATGTGACCAAGCATGAATCCACACATCCCATGCCATGTTTCAAACCCTCACACATGCACAAACTCAACCTGCTAACCTGCAACAAACTGTCCAACCCTAAACAACTACCCTTGTGGTTGCTTTTATAGAAACAAGCTCCCACAAAACCACCAAGTGGTATTACATAAACCATGTGCCCAAAACCATACAATATCATGTGACCCCACATTTAATATTGGGTACTTTATTATTTTTTTATTTTTCCCCAATATTAAACAATTACATTTTACAATTATGTCCCAATGTTACATACAACAAAGTGGCCCCATCATTATAACTCCTAGTGATGCACATCCATCTAGGTAACCCCTAGGTGCACCACACACATAATAATAAATAAAACATTATAAGCATTATGTAAGGTGTACAACACCTAATTCTAACAAATATAATATTCCTCATAAATCTAGAGTATAGTAATGATCATTAGCAACGAGATCATAAGATGTTTTCATGAACATAAGTATGAATAATTTTTCATGTTTCTTTCAAGGAAAAAAATAGCCATGCTACTACATATAGTAATGATCCATAAAAAAATCCAAGCAACAAGTGAGCTATCCTTTCCAAGCTTGCTCCTTGGACAATTTATTACGGAAATAACCACTCGTTATAAGTAGGTGCTTTACACCCAATTAATAAAGAGGATATTTGAAGATCATAAAAATGTTATGTAAAGTCACACTCAAGAGAGAAGATAAAATATAGTAGTCAAAGGATGCTTTGAAGGCTTATACAATTCCACTTTGTGTATGGATGTGTATGAGTTTGTATTTTTTCCTTATCTTTTGATTTACCTTGTCATTATTTAGCAAAAGGAAATGGATTTGTCTATTTTAATATAAAAAGGGAGAATTATTAAAGAGAAATAATGACTTAGATGGTTGTGAAAACTACCTATGTATTTTATCAACATCTTATCTTCTTGTATCCATTTATCTATTTAGACAAACCTTTTTAGCTTATAACATTGGTACTTAATGGACCTCTCTTCTCCATGACATATATGATAAAATCGCTTCTTGATTATAATGAATAATTGATATCAAATGTTATCAATCCCCTAGCCATGCAAACTCATCCAAGGTTTTTATCAACTATTTTACATACAAGATAATTATTTGAAATTGAAACCTTTACATATGACAATGTCTTATATGCATGGAAATTTAAATTGAATGTCATCTCTTAACTTCGTAATATAATTATGAACAAGGAAGAATAAATTCCTTTACCTCCTACTTCACCTCCAATAGGCATTTCTTACAAAATGCCAACTCTAGCAAAATATTAGCATTCCTACAATGTTAATGTGAGCATATAAGTTATACCAAAGGATAATTTATACCATATAGCATATATGGGTATAAATGTAGGAAAAAACTATGCGTACTTCATAAAGTTGTTAGAGAACTTTATTATCATTTAGACACAAATATTTGAAAAAAAAAAAAACATTTGATAGAGATACAAGCATCAATACCTCAATGTTATTGACCTCTTTCTTAAAAAGGATGAAATTAATATCATAAATTATTTAGAACAAAATAACTTAGGGTTCTAGCATCACTTATCTTTGATCAAGGAAAATACAAATTACTAGACATATTTTCCCCAAAAATGCATACCCAAATCTTATACAATAAGTTTAATTGGAGACTTAGATCCTTATAAATTGGCTTAGTCTAGTAATAAAGTGTGATACTTTAAATTTTTTAGTTTGAGATGCAAGTCTTGGGTTTCATAATTCATATAACATTATAAAGTAACCAATTTGAATTCACAAATAATCTTTTAAAATCAAGCTTCCTAGTTGTTCGATTTCCTATCAAGGATCAAATGATAAGCACTAACTTGAAAATAGACCTAGAAAACACTAGCCTATAAAGACATTGAACATATCTTTATTTAAAAGTCAATTTTGAAATGAGGTCAAAACCTATTTTCTAAAATATTTATTAAAGTTCAACTCTTTTCTTAAGTAGGTGAGAAGAGATATCTTTGACCCATATTTTCTAATGTTTGAAACATTCTAGGAAATAATTTGAATGATGGTGGGTTTACATAAATTTCTCTTTTCTTATGTCTAAGAAAATATTTATATTGGCAATCAATCAATTCTTCTATGAGTTATTTGAATGTTTATAGAGAAGTTTAGCATGAATTTTGTACATAGGCAATTCTTATTGCTCATATATAGTTTACTTGTACATAATTTCAAATGAACTCTGTTTTAATGTGAATAATTTAAACACTAACAATTAGGATATAGAAGCAACAATTCATTATACACAAGATTCTAGATCCATCTTAGATACATTAATATAGTTAAACAAATGAATTATGCAATAATGATCCATTTTTAACCTTATTATTATTTGGAAAACACTACAAATATAAATAGTCATATAAAAAATCCTAATGTTTGAAATTTCATAAAAGTATGATTTTTTTTTTTTTGATTGTTATATTTAAATAAAATGCAAGCTTTGGAGATCAAATAATATCAATCATCAATGACAAGTGTGGTGAGGGCATCTAAAACCCACCAAATAGTTTTGTGGTATTAGAAAAGTGGGGTAACTTAGTCTCACCAAGCCATGAGAATCAAAACTTGTATGCTTAAAAAGTGAGATACAAAGAAAATTTTGGAGGAGAGATTTGGTAAAAATCAAGGATTGAAGCTTTGAAACTTAGCTCTCTAGTTTCCAATGACATCATCATCGGATATAGACATACAATTTGAGGTGATAAGTTAAATGTTCTTGATGTTCTTAGTTTTTGAAGTAGGTTTGATGTTGATAAGTACCAATGTGTAATCAAGAAAAGTGACATTAGCCCCTTCCTTCAACTGTGGCACCAACATCTAGAGTTTCTTGATTTTTAAAAAATATCTTTATGACACATGATGAAGGAACTTTCTATCAATGGGTTTGTGTCCTCTCACTTGGTTGTTAACTTTTCACTTTAAATGTGTTCTTATTTATGGCTATCGACTAAAAAAATGGCAACACCTTATCCTATCTTCATTTGTGCAAATATTTACTTCATATGGCTTGATCCTTCTTAAGCATGAGGACATGGTGGTTTTTCATATTATGTTGATCGAAAACTCTCCTTTCTTCCAATAGGAACTCATGGACATATCCCTGTGAAGAATCGATGACTATGGAGAGAAAGGGTGTGAATGGGTCAAAAAACAAGACAGTTTAACTAAAACAAAATAAAATCCTTAAATGGTAGACCATGATTTATGGGGAATTTCCACCTACAAGTTGGCAAGGACTCATAATTTCTAAAGGCCCTTTATTTATTTTAGGACACTTGATAGAAGTAAAGCAAGTGTTTAAGAGTAGTTTAAATGTTTGACAATGTTATGTGATAGTTGGTATGAGTTTTCCACGGTCCATGAAATTGAGTGCAAGTTTTTTGGATTCAACTGTGTATATTTCTCAATCGACGTTTTAGATCAAACTCTGTGATCCATCATCAAGAAGAGGAAAAAATGAGAAAGGATTGCAAATAGAGCTTAATAAAGGATTGGGGAGATGAGTAAAGAGGAGAAAATTAAAAATAAAAATAAAAAATAACTTGAATTAAAGGGGCATAAAATGTTGATAAAAATAAGAAAAATATAAAAAAGAACAAGAAATAAAAAAGGATAGAAACCAATACATCTAGGTAATAATGAAAATTGAACTTGAAAACAAAAAAAATTATGTATAGATAAGGCGTAATGTATATAAAATAAAAAACACCAAATAAAAAGTCAAAAATTAAAAATTAAAAATATAAAGAAAGAAACTTAAAAGAAAATTGAAAGAACCTAATAAATGCAAAAATTAAGGCAAACAAAGCCCAATAGAGATATAAAAAAAAAAAAACTAGGCAATAACAAATATTGAAAAATAAAACTAAAAGGTTAAAAGAACATAATAAATGGAAACACAAAGATGAAGAGGGTATTATATATATATATATATATATATATATATATATATATTTATTTATTTATAAACAAAAAACAAGACTATAGGTAATGCCTTGTTCTCCCTATAGTCTTTTTTTTTTTGATATATATATATATATATGTATATATATATATGCTTTCTTTTCAAACAAGACTAAGACAAAGAGATCACAATAAAGAAAGATTTTTTTTTTTAAAGTATTGAGAATATATTAATCAATAAATATAAGATATAAAAAGAACCAAGAATGAAAAAAGGAAAAGAAATTACATCTAGGCAATAACAACTATTAAAAAAGTTAACTAAAAAAGTTAAAAGAAACTAATAAATGTAACCACTAAGACGATGAGGGTAAGATAAAGATATCGACAAAATAATTTTTTATATAACAAAAAAATAAATAATAAGACTTGAAAATTATATGCAAAATATGCATAAAAAGAAATAACCAAAGGATAAAAAAGGAAACAACTAGGCAATACAAATAATAAAAAAGAAAACTAAACAAATAAAGTAACATAAATCCAAAAAAATACACAGGAATATAGAATCAAAAGGAATCAAAGAAAAGACAAGAGAAATTGCAAAATAAACAAATACAAAAGGTGAAAGGGAAAAATAAGCAATAACTAAGAAGAGAAGTGAAGGAATATAAAAAAAATAATGAAAAAAGGGGAAAAAACAAATCCCAACTAAATAGCAAGGAGGACAAAAAGGAAAAACGAGGTCCAAAAAGTGATAAGATGGAGGTCAAGAAGAGAGGCAAGAAAGGGAGAGGAGAGGAAGGGGTGCTCAAGCAAAGGAAGAAAGAAGGAAGAGAGGGTTGGGGGTGGGGAGGGTTAGCAGAGAAAGAAGGAAGGGAGGTCATAAAGGAGGAAGGGAGGAAGGGAGGGAGGGATGAAAGGTGAGAGGAAGGCTAAGGAGAAATCCCTAAGGCAAAGGGTTAGAATGGAGGGAGCCTAAAAGGGGTTTCCAAGCTAGGATTATGTGCCAACCTTCATCACGATTGAGGTTGGTATTGTGGTTTTTTATGGTGATGGCTTCATGAAGTTTATGTTTGAAAAAGCTTTCTTCCTTAGTTACAACTTGGGCATTCTCAAGACAAATGTGATGCTTGGTGTGGTGGGAATGCTCCACTAAGGTTGACTTGGAAATTATATCATGCCTAATATCAACATTGAGTTCTTTGATCCTAGTGCTAATGGACCTACTCGTTTCCTTGATATATGGGGTACTGCAAGAGCAATCAATCTTGTACACTCCCGAGTGTAGGAGAGGAGGTAAGGGGTCTATTTAACCTTTCATAAAGGGAAAAGTCCTTTGATTTTAAATAAGGTGATCAAAACAACATGGAAATAAAAATAGAACCTTCTTTTTAAGTCTTAAATTTTATACATATCTATGTACCATATTTAAAACAAGGTATAATTTTGAATTTCTATTTTATTAATTATTATAAAGAATGTTTCATAGGTTAATTATTTATTTGTTGTTGATGTATTATGTGATATTACAAAGGGTATGAAGTTACAATAGGTGGCATTAGATTCATCACTTGAATATTTCATATATCACATGCATGATGTAATCTACTCGAAGGTCTCATGAGTTACTAAGTGCCCACTTAATACTTATTTGATTTGGAAAGTTTAAAATAATTATTTTGAAATGTTGTTGATTAGTGTCTTGTTTATCAATAAGAATATAATATAAAATTTATTTGATCATATTATTGTCATTAGGAAGAACATTTTTAGTTGTTATTTATCTCAAAAGAAAACATATATCAAATTTTTCCCTATCTAATGCCAAAAATGTGAATGGTTGTACACATGCTTCCAAAAATATTAATAGAAGAAATAAACAACTCCTTTCCAAACTAGCTTCATAAAATATACTTACTTGAATGTGGCAATTTTAATTTATGAGCATTTTGAAGCTACTTCATGATATAACCTTGCATATGTGTTGGTTGAGCATAAGGAGGTTTCCCATCAATTTCTACATATCTTCTAGTATAACCTGTAAAAATGATTAGTATAGCCTAATTCGCTTTGATATCATGATAGAAATTAGGATCTTAGGATACTAATCATTATATACAAAAATAAAAAGTAAAGAAAATGAGAACCACACAAGCATAGATTTTACACATTACACAAGATATATATGTGGAAAACCTTTTGGGTAAAAAACCCCATAAAGCATCAATTTATTAAAGAACTTACAAAATAGTCTATTAAATAAATAGAGTGAACCTCGGGACACTCCTTTACATACTTCCACATGACCAATAATTCCTCTTGTTCATAGTGATATAATTCACTATAAATTTCCAAATTCACCATCTCTCAAATGAGAGAGAAACTCCTTAAATATAGGAGAAAGGGTGGAAAAATATCTGAAGGGGTATTAGTCACACATGTTCAACAACCCTCATGCAAAAAATAATTAATAATCTAATAGTTATTAGACTATAATTATTTTAAATGGGATATATGTAATAAAGCATACAATATATAAGGTTTAATAACCTTATAGTAGAACAACATATAAATATTATAAGGGTATGGCCCCTAATAATATTACGTTTCAATAATTTTCCATGAGGGAGTTACTTAGAATTATAAATGGGTGTTTATCCTTGGTTGAGTGGCTAATTTTATAGGGTTTGGAGGTCACCCTCTCCAGATGAGCTATTATAGATATTTTCTAGTTTATTATGAGAAATGCTTTTAGATTTGAGCTAAGAGTTGATTCAAAACATTGGAAGGTAGTTTCAAGTCATAAAGTTACTATTGGTGAGCTAGTCATGAGATTCGTGGTAGTTAGGTTTTCATTATTTGTTAAAGGAGTTGTTAGTGCTCAAAACTATAGGTTCTCTCTTATAGCACCGTAACTCAAAGTGATACAAGGGGAACAAGGTATCTCAAGTAGAGAGAGTGGCACACCAACAAGGAAAGGATGGTTTTGGACCAATGCATAGGATTAGGGTAAGTCCTCTTTTAATTCTTTAGGTTTTCTAAAACCTAAGGGGTATTCCCTTGAGGTCTCGAGACATGGTATAAATATGAATAGGGATTTTAATACCATGCTCTAATGCAAATCAAATATGATAGAAATAGGAACATGTTTTTGATTTCCATTCCCTAATTATATTTGGGAACAAACCTCCTAGACATCATTAACAACAAATATGAACAAGTATACAAGTGTACCCATAGATGTAATAAGTTTTACTCACTAAAGGTGAATAACTTTAAGTCTTGTACACAACCACATATTGTAAAAGCACGAGTACAACCCTTTATATATTTATCAACACAAGCTCACTAAAGACATGCTTTCCTAAAATAATGGGCTATAAGGCGGGGAAAAATTCTAGATCCATAAATATCAAAATATTTAGTTCAATTGTAAATCCTTAAGATATTAAGCTCTCGAAATGTTGTGCTCTACTCCCAAAATTGTGAACATTTCTCTCTCTTTCAAAGTCAATCTTCATGATAGGGGCCAATACTTCCCGAACAATGGAAACTCTGGTGTTTTCACGGCCTGACAATAGGCTTTGATATGACATTCTAGTAGTTGCCTGAATTTTAAGGAAAATTTACATAATGGCACTAGGGTTTTATGCCCCCTATTTATGGTCATAACCCTATCCCACACTATCTAATCAAGGATGGCATGAAATCTATTGGATCTAGAGTTCAACGTTATGTGGTGTGTCTTCAAAAACCCTCCTTAGCATATCCCTGACCTACGATGAAGGCCTAATTTTTGGGGAGCTAGAGGTAATGAGGCACTGGATATGGGTCACATGCATAATGTTAGGGACATTTGATTCTTTAGTCATCGTGATTCAGGTTGTAGGGGTAGATTGTCCCACATTTCTCCTCTGATGACCTTATCTAATGACATTAATGATTTAGATTTAAATGGTAACAAGGTTTGTCCTCTCCCATTTGGTTCTCAACACATATTCCTGACGTTAGCTTGGAAAATTTTACCTATGATAGAGAGGAGTATTTGTAGAAACATGCTCTTATTTGCATATTGACAAAACCATGGCCTAGTTTGTGTGACTTACACTCTTGGAAACACAAAATAGGAAGGAGTGTATGGAAGAGGAAATATGTATTTATCCTTGCACCCAAGGGTTTTTTATCTTGGAAGTTGACTCCATTGAAGATATGGATTTGGAGTTAAAATTTGACCCTTGGATGTTTCAAAGAAAATTCAAAGGCATGAATCCTTGGTTTTTTTCTTTTGATCCTTGAATCTATAGGAGTTGGAATTTAGCTCTAGCCTGGGATTACCTACAAAAAAAATTACAAACTTCTACAAGAGAGTATGCAAGAATATGAACTTGCTTGATATTAAGATCTATGAAATATGATGACGAGATATGTTATAAAGTGTATAATGACCTTGTTTATATAGACAAGGTGTGATATAGCACTAGCATTAAATGATTGTCATAATTAAATGACATGAACCAACATTAAATGACCCTAGGACTCTAATATTTAATAAAGAATAAAAATATAAAATCTTATCTAAGCATTAAATATGCCTAGGACCTAATTGGACTTTATGTAAATTTAGGACCTCACCAAGTAACTAGATAGGAAATGTACCTATTTACACTAATACGCCCCTTAAGTGCAAATTAGGGAGAATCAATTATTATGCAAATGATGTAATGATGCAACAATGGGTCTCGAAAATGAGTCCATTTTAGGTACCCATGTACAAATTCAAATGCATTCTCTCACAAACAGAGAAAAGGAGAAAACCCACATGGGAAAAAACCCTTCTCCAAAAGAAAAAAAGATTTAAACACAGGTGATTTATGTTGAACTCAATTATACCCCCCAAGGACTACATCCAATGTGAATATATAATAAATAACCCCCCATAAGAGGCAAAGAGAGACTATGTATCCCCAATAATGTATAATGTCCTGCAAAAATTGTAAGTGTTTGAAGACAAAACATGATCCAATATTGACAATCAACTTGTCTCCTTTTTGGAAGAAACAAAACCAAGTACAAATACAGGAATGCTTCCCATTCTAGATAGGAATTTATAGGAAAAAACATAAACATGTATGATTATTCCACACCCCGTATTTTATTACCTATTTACTATTACCTTGTTTGGTTAAAATGATTTAATATATATGAATGTGTTTTGTATATGAATCTTGATAGAAATATGATGAATGAATGTTTGATTCAATCTATTGTTTAATAATGATTTTGTAAATGAAATATATGATGCATATGAATGTATTGTTATCGACTAATTATTGTTATGATGTACTAAGATAAATGGAGGAATATGTTCAAACCTCCAGAAGAGAGGGGAAGTATCACTCAGGAGAAGAACTTGGTCTGGTAACCCTTAATGAGCCTAACTGAGCATACACACACTCACACCCTATTTGGTCTAAGATTGATTCAAGTCAATTTGGGTAAATGGTAAGTGATCTTCAGTTTTGGTTGTGAATGTTTATATTGGGTTATGATCTTATTCTATGAATCTTTTGATTAAGGAATGTGATTAAGTCTTTATGTTAAGTGAAAGTCCTTCCTTGTGTTTTCATATTTATATATTTGTGTGTGTATATATATATATGTAAATATGTATGTGTCTACGATAAACTCATACATATGAGTAAATACGTCAATGAGTATATGTAGGTAGATGTATGTACACATGCTCATGGATGGATTACCCATATGCATGAGAATATGGATTGGACGAAGGTGATATATATATATATATATGTTGATTGAAGGAATGAGAGTATATGTGTTTATATAAAGTTATTAAAATAATATTACGTATATATAATATATATATATTAAAATATATGTATATAGTAACATATATACATATATATTAATATACTTATATATTTGTGTATATATATGATTGTTATTTTGATATATGTTTATATGTTTATTGATTGGAAACTAATGCATTTGATAATCTTGAGAAAATAAATATAAATTAATATATATATATATATATATATGTATATATGTAATCCCACCAAGGAATCCATAAAACAATGTAAAAAGTAATGAATTATCAGAACATTTTTTTTTAATGTCATTCGATTAATCAAATGCCTTAAGGATTCCATGACGACGTTACTTATACATTAGAATTAAGAACATATTACCATAGTATTAAAGTCATAAACACAAGTACAAATCATATTCATGAATAAACCACTTTTCAAAAACTTATACAATTCAAGACATTTACATGTTCAAATTACATCCAATGAGATTCTCATAAATCTCAATACATCTAATGATGTTACAATGAGTACACTCATAAACATGAGGTAAATATACAATAAGGGAAATCATCTCCTCATATCAAATATCCACATCTGAACACGATCTGCGTCCAGTGTCTCGATCATCGAAGTATCAAGAACCAGCTACAAGTAAAATGTCATCAGTAAGAGTATCCAATGAAAATGTAGCACGGTTTCCACCCAACCACGTGGAACCCGAAGGTCCACTCCCTCCGTGCTAGGAGATAGTGATAGGTCCAGAAGACAATCAAACAAGAACAATGAACATACAATACATTACATGGCTGACCACACATAACGACATGACCACATCATATACTTTCAGAGACGACCACAATATATCAGTTAACTCCACACAAGGGACTACAATCATGCATTCAGGACAGAGTGTCATCACATAGTTGTTCTAAGTTACCCTAGTGAATCTTCCTAGACTACCGGCCCTCTTCCTGAGTTACCCTGGCAGCCTCTACCGATTCCCGGCCCTTAGACAAACTGATGTGGAATCGAATCACCTTTCAAGTAGACAAGGAAATCGACTAAGCCATTCCAGGCATTCTCAACCTACCCTTAATCTAAATGAGCATTAAGGAACTAGGTGAGGCATTTATTTATCTGAACTTATTTAATGAATTCCTAGGTACATTTATTAAAATTTTCACTGAATTAATAACTTTCGTTAGGTTACCCTGGCCACCACTTTGGGTTTCGGCCCCTAATAAAAGCCACTCTTCCTAGAGACATGACGCCACAACCAAATACTAGGGACTGCCAACATGCGTATAAAATAATACCATAACAAAACACATCTCATTCATAGTCCAATCGTGGAACAATTCAAAACACCACAAGGTGACAAATAAATTTTGCTTGGCAAAGTCCCAAAATATATCATTGTATTAAAACAACAATAAACAAGTATTAAAAGTTCTTTTCTTTAAAATTAATAGTCTAGCCTCCAAGATAAGGTACACATAACTCAAACATTGATTTTCACACTAACACATACAGGTTAACTAACACACAATTTGTTAACGCATATTGGTTTGCTAACACACTGTTCGTTATCACATATCTGTTCGGTAACACATAATCTGCTAACACACACTGTTTTGCTAACACAAGCCAGTACATGCTAAATTAAATAGAAACTAAATTTAAGTTTTGTATCAAACTACAATCTGTGTTCACACAATTAGAAACTGTGCATCATGCAAGTGAAAGACAACTAAGTGGAGATATCTCATATAAGAATTCAAGTAGCAAACTCGTCATGCAATCATAATGATCTTTAAGTTATCAAAAGAATTTCATAAAAATAACAGAAACTTCAGATAGTTGTACATGCAGCATGAAGAATGCACGTCATGCAAACAAATATTCAAATAAGGTTAATATATCTACACTAAATACATGCCAGTATCATATCAGTTTAAATTTCAGCGAACTTAGGAATTTATGCCTGAGATCGAGCAGATTATTTCTCAAGATTGACATAACTTATCAGCCACACTGTGTTTCATTGGCGACAAAAGAAAACTAAGAAAGGTGTATATATAGATTCCAACAAGCTCAAGTTAGCTACAGTCTTTCCATATATAAATGGACAAAGCTAAAAGTATAAAAATAAAACCCAAGTGATTCAATAAGTTTGTTATTCAGAGGGAAACTAAAGGAGAGTTGCGTCGGCTGCACTCAACAGATTTTACTAGGATTGATGATCCAAAGGTAAACTAGAATAAATGTCATAACAAGAAATTACTACGAAACCTATCCAGATATAAGCAGGAAACTTAGTCAGCATTATAAAACTAACAGCAACATAAAGAATGACTAAAAAGGAGAATTTAGCACCGGTGGCACCAAGATTATTCTGCAAAGCATGAGAATGGAGAAAGTGTGTATAACTAGCTAAGTGAAAGTTTTGAAGAGCAAAGAATAAATCAACATTATGATTACCTAAATAACAGAGATGCCGAACCTCAACAACATTCAATACTTCAACACTACATCAGCATTAGATGCCAATAGAATTAGGGAGGTTGAATAAATGTTTGCACTTTTCTATGTTAAAGTGTTGCAGTTGGGACTAACAGTTTAAGAATCAAATAAGATTAACTATGAGCACAATGAACTGGCAGCGACATATAGGGATAAGAGGCGCACTAAAGTGAGTTTTGCAAGGTAGCGTATTATGAACATAGATCACCAATTAGGGAGGTAATTCATGTTTCCAGACTGCAAGAGGACAATGGAATTTTGCTATATAAATCAATACTTTGAGTTACTGTGCTTGTTTAGGGAATTACATCGTGCACAGAAAATATCACTTATATGACCAAGTGCTACAGATGTGACAATTGTCAGAGAAATCAGAAAGGAGATTTATTACTCTTCAGACTTCAATATTCAAGCGTAGTATTTGAAAGAAGCCAATAGAAATTCAGAAAGATTATTTAAATCTATACTCCCTACCATGTACAAGTGATGCTGTTATGACAGAATGCGTAAGGATCCAAGTAGTTTAAAAATTTGGTTAAGACACAAATGTCCATAAAGAAACCAACACCAATAACAATACCATGATCTTATAAATTTTCATAGAACACCAGATTTCTGATTGCCAATGATAAAATAAAATAAAATAGATTATAAAGTCACCAAAATCGAATTAGATCCTTGAGTGAGTTCAGATACTAGAATGGAAGGTTGGTGCTGAGAAAGAAACCACGATCTGCATTCATGATATTGTGATATCAATTTACCTAGCACTGACAGTAAGAGAATAAGGGTACAAAACTTCTTATTTAGCCAAGACAACTAGAATATAAGAAGAGAACCAATCACTACAAGAGGGTAATAGTCACAATGAATATGCTGGAGAAAGAATATAGAGAGACATCTCCTTTAGATTTCTAAAGCAATCATCAATGGAATGACCACCGCTAGGTTGAAGGTAAAGCCTTAACCAATTCAAACTATGACGGAAAATGGATTGTGGCATAGCAAGAGAGAGACACAGAAGTTACTATTGCCTTTAACCCTGACGCATTTCACAGAAATATGTACAAGAACTAAAAGAATCAGTCATTAATCGACTACGAAGAGCAACATCAACTACCCAAGCAAAATTTTCAAGCAAGGAATACAAAACAGTAATTCCTTTAACACGCATATAAAAGCTTAAGGCATTAGGAAATCTTCAATTCAAAACCAAACAGAAACATAAAATATGATACCAGACGTAATATGACTCACACTTAATGTATTTTCTATAATATTAGCAGAATATAACCATATGTCTTCAGATTTTTGTATCTTTACTTGCTACGTTTCACCCTAAAACTTGAAAACTCATTCTAAATTATTTTTCTGTTAAATGAGCAGGTCTAATTAAAATAAATAAATTTCAAGAAACTACCAAATAAGGAGTTTGCAAAACAAGTAGAAAACCTGATTCGTAGGATTGCAGAATTGATGTTGAGGGATTCTCTCAGAATTTGCAGCTGCAACTTTGAATATCCCGATCTTGTTGTGCCAAAAGCTTCTTCCGGGAGGCTGTTGTGGAAACTTCCTTTTTCATAAATCATTGCCGTCCCTAGATTTCCATCCCCAAAAACTATTTAATGCTATTAATTAACTCCAGTTGCCACTTAACTTAATGTAAACATCCCTTCCTAAACTTGCTCATGCGGTTATGAACTTTCAATATCAAGATATTTTCCTTCAAACTTATTTTCAGATATTCTAACTTTTGAAAATATACTCTATAAAAATATCTTCTTTTCCTTAATTAAAATTTGCACAATTAAAATCAATAAGTGCAATTAATTAAATATGCCTTTTAATTTAATTTAATAAATCATACCATCACCAAATCATAGTGATTTAATATTTCAATAAAATAACGAATAATCAAAATAACTTAATTTAATAAAACCTTTTAAAGAACAATAATTAACCTGTTTAATTTTAATTTAAACAAATCAAATCACACAAACACATCACGATAAAAACAAACGACAAACAACAATGGGCGACAACTGATACTCGTTCACAAAGAACGATGGTTACACAAGGACTAGACACTATCTCCGAATCAACATGATTTTTTATTGGATTAGGGTACGCTCAGACCTGACATGCAGGTGGAGCCGATACCCGGTACCTGTATCTGCAAGAAACATCAACATTAGAACATACATATACTCATGTTAGAAAACACACCGTGAATAAGAATCGCAGCATAGCAGGGTACTCACGAATGAGTAATGCCATACTGTCTTCTTCACCGACATAGACGAGCATCATTACATCACAATCATCTATCACATCATGATAATCACATTAAAACTCATAAACTACACATCCACTACGCACATGCATCCATCATAATATCTTCACACAAACTTAACCAGATAATTTTGTTATTCAATAAATTATCCACAGGGTTCAACAACTAGTATAACATCAATGTCGTAAGTAGAGGCAATATAATATTGTATTCAAAACAACTACACAACTAGCAAACAAATATAAATAAACTGATTCACATAGTAGTAACTGGAGGGGTACTACATATTATATATCTCTCTCTATATATATGTATATATATGTATATATCTCTATATATATTATATAATGTTAAGTGTTTGAAATATATAAAGTGCATTGTAATAGCACAAAAGTTGATATGTATAAAGCACTTTAAATAATGCTTATGCACATTATAGTGTTGCCTCATATGCATTATAACTGTGCATAAAACAAACTTGGAATAAGTCCACAAAGACTTACCAAGCCATGCATGATAATAGGCATAAAGTTTATACATTGGAAAGAGCATGAATACAGATTTTAAAGAACTGAAATAAGTCTTGACTATGCTATTATTTGGGCTGCTAAAACATGGGAAAGTTTGGAATGCTTGTTTTAAATGTGAATTAGTTATTCAATTGAAAAGAAATTTTTTATTGCTCGTAATGTTAGTAGCATTAACTGTTCACTTGTGGGTAAAACATAGTAAAATTACTGGGTAGAACAATGGGAATGTTACATGTGGTATCAGAGCTACCAAGTTCAGCTCTAGAACCTATGTGCTTGCTATGTTTCGAATATAAAATTATATGATTCTAATGTTTGGAAATTCTTATGCTAGGATAGTGCATCTCAAGATGAATGCAAGGAAGTTAGTAATTGAAAATGAGCGCTACCTACGGGCCAAGAAGGAAAGGGAAGCCATTGTTCTAACCAAAGAGGGAACCAATTATGACAATGCTATTTGGCTAAGCGACATTGAGACTTTTAGTCATGCCCTTTCATGAATCAGTCAAGAGAGGAGAAGGATACAAGAAGCTATCAACTTTGTACCTCTTGTCTCCCCAGCCAAGTCAGACTCTTTACCACTTTCTAGAGATATTCCCTTGAAATGTAGTGTTAGTCCAATCATGATATTTAGGGATCCTTGTGTTCTTCCTTTAGTAGAAGTTATTGTAATAGCCTTAAGTGGCGAATCAGAGTGATATGTACCCAAAAACTATGTATTTGAGGATAGGTCAAAGGGTTATTTTCCTTTCAATGATGTATTTGAACAAAAATTTGAGGGGTATACCCCATGTAGTTATGTATTAGAGAGTGAATTTAAGGGATACTCTCCCTTAGACTATTTGAATGGTCATTCCATGTAAAACTCATGGATATTGAAATCATTTTTAATCTTAATGAAAAACATGTTTGAGAAAAACTTGTGTATGAATTCTTTTATGGAATATATTTTGTGAATGTTTGTTCTTTTGAATTTTTTTTAACATTAAGTAAACTTTCTTAGATCTAACTAAAATGAAACCTCCAGGTGTAATTATTCTTGGGAGAAATGGTTAGAACAAGAACTAACTTTGGGGGAAGTCAAGAAGGGTACTGAGAATGTCGAAGAAAAGTTGGATCCATTCTGGCTATCATGGATGAAACAAGAGCAAGAATAGGAAACCTCGAGCAAGAGGTAAGAGGAAAGGAAAGGGAGGAACACGAAGTTCCAAATAATAAAGAAGTTCCCAACAATGAAGAAGAAGGGGAAATTCCCATGATCATACTCAATCTAGTGAACATGAGGATGATGAGTCACAATCTAGGTCTAAGAAAACCAAAAGAAAGTGAATGTCAAGTGAGCTATCTCGTGACATGAAAAAGATCACAGCTTCAAAATTTGAAGGTAGTACTACTAGGGATGCGGATGAAGGATGGCTTATGGAGATGGAGAAGTATTTTGAAATTAGGAATTACTCTGAGGTCACTAAGCCATTTGGGGAGCATTTCAGTTGGCTGGTGAAGCATCCAACTGGTGGATGAATAAGAAGATGGAGCTTGGGCTTAGTTCCTTGTAAGGCTTACATGGAGTGAGTTCGAGGATTTTTTTGGAAACAATACCTCAACTCTTCTTCAATTAAAATCTTACTAATTTCTAGAACTTGAGGCAAGGAGATTCCTTAGTGAACGAATATTGGGAGAAGTTCACTCATCTCCTAAGGTACGTACCTATCTACCAAAAGGACAAGCGATTTTGGATAAGGAAGTTTATCGTGGATTTCAATTCCCAAATAGGTGGTGAGATAGACATGCACTGTCTTGCTACCATCAACTTGTTGTACGAAAAATCCATTAAGCAAGAACAAAGGCTTAAGTCTATCTCAAACAACCAAGAAAAGAATCAAATAATTTCAATTGGTCACATGCCAATCCAACTTCGAAGAATCATAGTGAAGGGAAAATTAGAAAAAAAAAGGGGACATGGGACTCCAAAATAATTAGAATGAACCAAGAAGGGATTGTAGGGGGAACAACTTCAACAATGCTAGAGGAAATAAAAGCAATTCTAGAAGGCCTGTGAAAAGAGGGGACTAGTGAGAGGATGTTTTACTTGTGGTGGAGATCACTTTGCAAACCAATGTCTGAACAAGCTATTAGGGTCACAACCACATGGGAACCCTCTTCCACCTCAACGAGTTGCATTTTAGCAAAGGATTCATGCTGCAATGGACAATCGACAAGTGGAGTACCAGATTACTCCAATATAAGTTCAGGTACTTTGTTTGGTACTCCCATTTCAATTTTAATAGATACTGGTGCCATGAATTTTTTTATTTCTTCTAGAATAGCTATTCAAATGTATAGAAAGGTTGGTTAAATGAAAAATTCTTGGGCTTTTGAATATGCAAACCAGACAAGAGCTGAAGTGAATCAATGTCTATTCGAAGCAAGGGTTGAATTTTTAATTTTTTCTATGGAAGTGAATTTGTACATAGCTCCCTTAGGTTCATATGATGTCATCTTAGGGATGAATTGGTTATGGAAACATAAGACCAAAGTAGATTGTCATGCAAAAATTATAGAATGCTTATATGGTCTTGGTAACTGGGTGTCATTGCAAGGAACACCTAGAGAAGTTAAGCTACGGTATATATCTGTCGTACAGATGCATAGAGAAAAGAAGAAAGGTTGACAACTCTTCACAGTAAAAATAGAGAAACTTTCAAATGCAAAGAGCTCATCTCTCAAGATGATGTAGTATATTACGGACCACAAGACTCCTAAGATGTTGAAGAAGGTGAGGTGTTGGAATTTAGAAAAGAAGATATGAAGAAATATCCTATCTTATGGAAATTTGCAGATGTATTTACAAATGAATTACTTGGATTACCTCCCAAGAGAGTATTTGATTTATCTATCAACATAGTTCCAGGATCAAATCCTATATTGAAAGTACCATATAGGATGACCACAACAAAATTAATGGAGTTAAAAGCACAATTAGAGGAACTATTATCCAAAGGACCGATAAGACTCAATTTTTCACCCTAGGGAGCGCCAGTGATCTTCATGAAGAAGAAAGATGGTACAATGTAATTGTGCATTGATTATCATTTGTTTAACAACACAAAATATAAAGAATAAGTATATGTTGCCACATATCAATGATCTCTTTAATTAGATGTGAGGAGCGATACTGTTTTCAAAGATTGATCTACATTTAGGCTACCACCAACTAAGAATCAAGGACAAGACATTTTCAAAACATCTTTTAGGACTAGGTATGGTCATTACGAGTTCATAGTCCTACCTTTTGGACTCACGAGTACACCTACAACATTCACAAACCTAATGAATAATGTATTTAGGGATTTCTTGGATAGGTTTGTGTTGGTCTTCTTGGATGATATTTTAATCTACTCCAAGAATGAAGAGGAACATCTCAAAAATCTAGAGATTGTTCTCAAATGATTGAGAGAGCATAAGTTGTACAAGAAGCTCTCAAAGTGTATCTTCTTCCAGAAGGAAGTATAGTATTTAGGTCATGTGATTTTGGCTAATGGAATTACAATTGATCTAGTGAAGATAAAAGTAGTGCTTGAGTGGTCGGTGCCTAAGAATGTGCTGAAATTTAGAAGTTTTATGGGTTTGGTTGGGTATTACTGAAAGTTCGTTGCAAAATTTTCAAGAATAGCTTTTCCCATCACTTAATTACAAAGGAAGGGGAAGAAGTTTGAGTGGTCTAAGAAATTTCAAGTAGCATTCAACCAAATCAAGGGTAAGTTGACCACCACACCGATACTAAAGGTACCTAATCCAGATGGTAACTTTCTAGTTACTACTAATGCTTCAAGAGAAGTTTTGGGTGGAGATTAATGTAGGAAGGGCGATTCATAGTCTAAGAGTCAAGAAAGTTGAAGCATTGTGAGAAAAATTATGCTTCACATGATTTGGAGTTAGCAGCTATTGTCCATGCATTATAGATGTGGAGTCATTATATGTTGGGGAAACCATTTGAACTAAATACTGATAATCATGGTCTGAAGTATTTGTTTACTCAACCTAATCTAAATGCATGACAAAGGAGATGGTTGGTTGTGATATCTTATTATGATTTCAACATCAATTATATCAA